>JPYR01000729.1:5415-34202 GCA_000775305.1 Belgica antarctica | reverse complement strand
AGAAAACCTTACTGGGCACACAAACGCAGCGTCGTTTATGATCGGCGAAAAAGCAGCTGATATGATTAAGCGTCAGTGGTGAAAAAATTAGAAATGATAATTATTATGTAAAACTATCGGAATAATTTTGTATCGACAACGACCTGTACCCGTTTCAATCCACGCTGACCGTGTTTTTCTCTTTGCCAACGTCGCGCCGTTTTTGTCACTTTTTGATTGTTAATGAAACGAAACAAAAACAAATAATAAACAACCGAGAGAAAGAGTCTGTACGAATAGACGATGCGACAAATAAACTATTGAGGCACATTTCGAAATATTGATGATGTCTTTTACAACTTTAGATTTGTCTGAGAAGTGTTATGTCTTGGCTCCGCAAAATTTCAATTTTTTAAGGATTCATCTTTCCCAACGCCACCGCCGCATAACGATTAGCGCGCGCTCGATGGCTTCTTTCCAAAGTTTTGTATGTGTCGCGACGCTCGAAAGAAGGAAAACCAGTTGGTTTTGCGGTGGATCGACGGAGATTTCATGTTGCACCGCTTGCCTTGAATCAATCCAGGCGCAAAAAAACTTCGAAGTAGTCTGGTTTAAAACATCGAAAGACTCTCAGTCTTAAACGAAACGCAGCGACAGTCGCATCGTGAAATTCAACTCGTCTCAGAATGAAGAGTTTTTGGGTATTTTTGGTGGTAACGTCGAAGCAGTGCCTCGTGATGTGCCTGTTTACAGATTATCAGAACCACACAGAGCGTTTTAAGCGCAGCGATGACATGGGAAAAATTCTCCCCGGCACGTTCAACCGATATGTTGAGAGTAAGTGTGTGGAAAAGTGTTGTGTGCTTAGCGTCGACAGTAATTAGTTCTGCACAATTATTATGATGTTTTGATTGCATAAGTTCACTTGTTGTCATTGTAATCATTGCAGAACCGAGCTACTTCGAGCGATACGATTTCATCATTGTTGGCTCTGGACCAGGTAAAGTCAAACATTTTAACTACTTTGTGACTTGTGATATTAAACAAGTCGTCATATTAAAACTTTTAAATTCAATTTTTCTTGTTCAGGCGGTTGCGTATTGGCGAATCGGCTCACAGAAAACCCGAGATGGAATGTGTTACTGATTGAAGCGGGTGACGTAGAGTCACCACTGCAAGATGTGCCGATCAGTGCTGGCTATAATATCTTTTCAAAGTACAACTGGGGACTCAACATGGAGCCACAAGCAGAAGCGTGTATAGGTAAAACGTGTTATCACCACAGAAACTGGGTCAAGTTCAACGATGATTTTATTCGGTAGGGCGACAAGGCAATAGATGTTCAACACCGCACGGCAAAGGGCTTGGAGGCAGTAGCGTAATTTACTTCTTGATTCACACGCGCGGCAATAAAAACGATTTCGACCGATGGGCAGAGGCTGGAAACTACGGCTGGTCTTATGACGAGGTTTTGCCATATTTTATGAAATCAGAAAGAGCCAATTTGGGACAATTCAGCAACTCGCCATATCACAACAGAGACGGAGACTGGAGTGTTTCGATGAACTCGATGAAGTCTCCCTTGGTGGATGCTTTTGTGCAAGCCAATCAAATGATGGGTGCGAATGTCATTGACTACAATGCCGATACACAGATGGGAGTTGGATACGTGCAGGCCAACATCAATCACGGCAGACGACACTCAGCCTATCGGGCTTTCCTAGAGCCGATATTGCATCGCGAAAATCTCCATATCATGATAAACACAAAGGCCACCAAAATTTTGATTGACCCACAGACGAAAGTGGCGTATGGCGTGGAGTTGTCGAGGAATAACAAGAAATATCGCGTAACAGCAAAAAACGAAGTGATTTTGTCATCGGGAACATTTCATTCGCCTCAGCTGCTGACACTATCGGGAGTCGGTCAAAAGCGCGACTTAGCAAGGATCGGAGTGCCATTAATTCAACATTTGCCAGTTGGCCAAAATATGCACGATCACATAACATTCTCTGAATTGACTTTCATCACAAACAAAACGATGGATATGAATTTCACGACCTACATCAACTCTTTTATGGAATACATGCGCGGCAAAGGCCTGATGACTCTGCCGGCTGGTGTTGAGGCGTTAAGTTTTCTTAAAACACCGAATAAAAATAACCGTGGACCGGATGTTCCTGACATTGAACTTGTGTTCACGCCGGGAAGCGTTCACGCCGATCGTGGATTCGGAATCATGGCAGGCGGTCGGATGAAGAGAGATATTTATGATGCTGTGTATAGACCGCTTGAAGGCACCAAGTACTACACATTCCTTATATCAGTGATGCTGTTCCATCCAACGTCAGTCGGACGAATCGAAATTCCCAACTCAGATCCCTTCAGCAATCCGAAAATCCACGGAAATTTGTTCCGAAATTCTGACGACATCGAAACCATTCTCGGCGGAATCAAGTTCGTCTTGAAACTAGCAAAAATGGAGCCATTGAAACAGATGGGAACGCGACTTCATTCGATCCCAACGCCATACTGTGCACATTTACACTTCGGTTCTGACGACTACTGGAGATGTGCCATCAAGACGATGGCCTTCTCAATACAACATCAAGTCGGCACAAACAAAATGGGCCCGGTCGGCGATCCGACAGCAGTAGTCTCGCCGGAACTCAAAGTTCACGGCATCAAAAAACTTCGAGTAGTCGACACGAGCATTATCCCAGAAGCTCCAACAGCTCATACCAATGCCATATCAGTGATGATCGGGGAACGAGCCGCCGATCTGATAAAAAGTGACTGGCAACGAAAGCCGAATCACAACGTCCCACGAAATCATCTTCAATTTTAAACAAAAGTTCAACGAACCATCCAAAGTGAAACTGAAATCATTCCTCAGCGGAAAGATAATGAAAATTTATGCGAAAAGTTTAATTTCTGTGAAATGTCCCGCGCATCGAATCAGTGGAAGCAGTGGTGCAATTTCATGTTTACTTGATTTGAAAAACACTTTAACGACACTACAAGGGGAGATTAACACCTTATCGCCAAGCAAACGCAATCAAGACCAATGCCACCGTTTGATCTACGTTCAGTGGCATTGATCACGTTCATCGCCGCATCGCTCAAAATTGCATAATCACTCGATAAACTTTTGAAATAGTCCCACTTCGCCAATACTCGTTACTAAAATTAGAAAAGTAAGGAAAATTTCGACTGCTGCATCCAAAAAGGGTCGCCAGCAGAGAAAATTGAAAAAACGTACTTGTGATTCCTCATTTATGATTGAAATATGTATGAGCATAATTGTATACATAAAATAAATGAACATAAAAATAGAAACACGAGAGTTTTCCTTTACATTTCAGGGGGAAATTTTGAAGTTGAAAGTAATCTCGACTTCGGAAGGTTGCAAAAAGGACTTTCGAGTTGTGAAATGTTAAAGCACGAGTTGTAAAACGTTAAAACAGCAAGGGTGGATGAAGTTCAAAAGGGGTCTGCCCGGAAATTACGTCAGCACTATCATGACTCATCCGTTTGAATCGCTTGTGATGCAAATTTAACTTGTTAACGATCTTACACAAGCTTTTCTGGCCTTGAAATAGCGGCGCCAGCGTTATTGCTGCGACATTGATTCGGATTTCGAGAGAAAAGCTGCTGGCTTCGTGGTGATAGCAAAGCAATCAAAGCTTAACAAAATAAAGTAATCAAATTCACAGGCCATTTAGTGATTAAGAAATTTTGAGGTCTTTTGTAAACGCTGCCTTCGAAATTGAAACTTTTCGATTTGTTTTCAATTTACTGTGGTTTCGAGTGACATTAAATCACCCCAACAACTATCGCACCCTTCATGATTTTTGAGATTTCCTTGAGACTCAGATTTCGGGAACGTTTCGCATCAAGATTTTTTTTTCTAAAACAAATAAAAATCAATGCTCCTAGAATCAAAAGATTCTGTTAAAGCCGCATCTGACGTCATCCATAACCAAACCCCCTATTATGTTTCCTTCTTTTCCGACATTTATATTTACATTTTCACCCTGCAGTGTATTTCAGTGATGAACAGGAGCGGGGAGAGAAAGGAAATTTAATATCTTTAATTCCTCGTCCATATTCCACGGCACAAGAATATGATTTTTATGTGCTTGCAGCCACTTACACCCTCCTTCCGAAGCCGATGTTACGCTCAACCTTAAACTATTTATTCCTCGCGACTATGAGTCTCGCAAATAAATTATTATGTACAATCTCACATATTGATTGCACTTTCAAATTTGATCGAAATGCAGTCAATTTTTGATTTTATTTGTACTACGGCTCGGTAGTTTATCGATTTGCGGAAGATAATTGCTGGATTGGAATGTTTTTTTTCGCTTCCATCCGCCCGGCGTCGGCAGCAACACGAAAAAGGGTGATCCGGCACAGGATGTGCTAAACCGAAAAGTTTTCCCTGCTTTTTCCGTTATTGACACTCGTAAATCAAATTTCCCGACAGTTAATAATTTGCAATCGAGTCGAATCGATAGCGATTAAATCGCTTCTTGTCTTATCTTTTCAGCGGCGGTGGTTTGAGGGAAATAATCAACGATGATGAATCACCCTGCTTGGCAGCGCCGAACGATTGATTGCGAATTGAATTTGATGTTCAACGCCATCAAAACGAGTGGAAGTGATTGAGACGAGGCGGCAAGCTGTTTATGTGATTTACTCGCTCATTCATTCGGAACACCGAAACTATCAACATTCAATAATGCATCGCAACACATGTATAGAGGGAGCGAAAGTGTCCCACAAATTCCATTCGAATATCGATTCTATCGGCTTGTCAACGCTGAAATGCCGATGAAGATTAAATTACTAGTTTTATATGACACTTTTTTGTGTCGAGCAAGAACTCCGCTTTTTTTGTGTTTATCGCGCGATGTTTCCAGCACATAAAGCACCACTTTACATGCTCATGTATACGAAAAGAAATTCAAGAATTCGATGACGAAAACAGAAGAAAAACCCGCCAGAAGTAATTCGATGCGCGCAGCCGCACAAAATGCCACTAATTAATACTTATTCACTCGACTGGCACTGAGCGATGCTTGTATGCTGAATGATGATATCATTGTACTAATTTGAGTAAAAATAGATCACGAGTTTGGACTAACTCTAAGGCGTGTACGCGTTTCTCCTCTTCAGAGGTCGACTTTATTGCCAAAAATTCCCAATTAAACTTCATTTCACGATGATTTCTACTTTGCACACACAATCACATCTCCGGCGCCTCGTTTGCTTTATCAGTTATTCAGAAAATCTTTTAATTTTGAGGCAATCAAGCTTGAACAGCGAGATTTCGCCATAGCGTTCATGAATTTTTTCACTGCTCATCGATTGCCGGATTGTTTCACTGCAACTATTCCGCTTGTTTGGTGACTTACCTGACACGATGAGTGCTTCGTTGGGTCCCACGGTGTGTATATTTCCCATTTTCGCTAAACCTCCGGGTTGCAATCAAGTAAATCCGAGAATAATCCCAATGTAAGCTCTTATCAAGTTTTTTGCTTCTGCTTTTCACTTCGGCTAACACGTAAACAAACAGGTTCTCCTTATCACCTTCACTTGTATTTCACGAATTTGCACTATCTAAAGGATTTGTGAGTTTATGGACACAATTTTGAACAGATAAAACAGCGCGATTTAATGCTCCATAATGCTTGTTATCAAGATTTTGACTTGTACGAGTGCGCATGAACTGAATGTGAGTGCTTTGCATGGACCGAGAACAGAACAACTCCAGAGAAGATGATTCAAAACTTCGGCATCATGAGTTGGCAGCGAGAAATTGACGGCTTCTGGGAAGTGGCATGGATCGTTATTATGGTTTCTGGCTTCATAGTCGTCATTCCCTTCCACCGGCTTCTGTAAATCAGCAATAAGCTTCAAATTTATCTAGAATTAATGCTCAAAACATGGACTTGAATCAATCTTGCGCAGAGTTTCGTCGTTTTTCCGCGAACATCACCGATTTGGACCGACCTGGCAAAAGTGGCCAGTCCCTCAGTTCATTTGTTTTCGTTCCAAAGTTTCATAAATTTAATTTCTTACATCTTTTAATCAAACGAAACTGCTAAGACAATGTCACTTTTAAGACTCCCAGCTTCGTTCCTGGTCGGGCAACAAAACGGTGAGGCCAGAAATCTCGATTTATGCGCTAATCTCGTAGAGTTGTGCAAATTCCAAAGTCCAATCCCTAATCCACTTTTCTTCTGCAATCACTTTTTCACCGGAAACTTTCTTTCTTACGTGAATTTCAGTGATCCGAGCCTTGAGCACATCGTCGGCATGTCTGGCCCAGAAGAAACAGCTGAAGACGAAGTCGGCTCAGAATATTGTTCTGGTTGATGGAGTTCGAACTCCGTTTTTGCTTTCGGGAACTACCTACAACAAGTTGATGCCGCATGAACTTGCAAGACACTCTCTGCTGAGCTTGTTGCGCAAAACAGGAGTCGACAAGGAACTCATCGATTACATCGTGTATGGAACTGTCATTCAAGAAGTCAAAACCTCGAATATCGCTCGTGAGGCTGGTAAGTTGAAAATATGAAGTGCAAAAGTCGCTCCTGAACGGAATTCGGTTCAAAAGCTACTCTTGATTGACACTGAACCACACGACACATGTCTGTCATTATTCTAGCTCTCTCCGCGGGTTTCTCGAACAAAACTCCTGCACACACTGTGACCATGGCCTGCATTTCGTCAAACCAGGCGATAACTACTGGAATGGGCCTCATCGCCACCGGAACCTACGAGACGATCGTGTGCGGAGGCGTCGAATTCATGTCCGACGTTCCAATCCGTCACAACCGCAAGATGAGATCGCTCATGTTGAAGGCCAGCAAAGCAAAGACACTTGGACAACGACTCTCCCTTCTGTCGACGATCCGTCCAAACTTTTTGGTCCCAGAACTACCGTCAGTTTCTGAGTTCTCATCGGGAGAGACGATGGGACACTCCGCTGATCGCTTGGCTGCATCTTTCAATGCAAGCAGACAAGAACAGGACGACTACGCGATGCGATCTCATGTGCTGGCAAAGGAAGCGCAAGTCAAGGGCTATCTGACAGACTTGGTGCCATTCAAAGTCGACGGCGTTGACAAGACCGTTTCCGAAGATAATGGCATCAGAGTGTCAACACCCGAGCAGCTTGCTAAGCTTAAGCCGGCTTTCGTCAAGCCCCACGGAACAATCACAGCTGCCAACGCTTCCTACCTAACAGACGGTGCCAGTGCGTGTCTGATCATGACTGAAGAGAAAGCCAAGCAACTTGGGCTCAAGCCAAAAGCTTATCTCAGAGACTTCTTATATGTTTCGCAAGACCCAATCGATCAACTGCTGCTTGGACCAGCGTACGGCATTCCCAAGCTCTTGAACAAAGTCGGACTTGGAATCAATGACGTCGACACTTGGGAAATCCACGAAGCATTCGCCGGTCAAATCATCGCCAACCTGAAAGCACTCGACAGCGACTTCTTCTGCAAGACTTATCTTGGTTTGAAGGAGAAATATGGCCAACCAGATATGAAGAAGTGGAACAATTGGGGAGGATCGTTGAGTATCGGTCATCCCTTCGCTGCCACTGGAGTCCGGCTCTGCATGCATTCAGCCAATCGATTGGTCCGTGAAGATGGGCAGTTCGGAGTTGTTGCTGGTAAAATAATTTAACTTTCTTCGTTTAGACCTTTGGCCTAACGAATAATTTCAATTTTAGCTTGTGCCGCCGGTGGTCAAGGTGTTGCAATGCTCATCGAACGTCATCCCGACGCAAATGCTGAGTAATTCAACGTAGCAGATTAAAGGATAAATTATAAATCTTGTTGGTCGAATGGTTTTTAAACATTTAAAGTCTAATTATGCTGTTTTCTACTTCTTCACGAATCGTTCCTTATTTCGATCCCGTTGTGAATGAATGTTCAAAGAAAAATCTAGAAACATACAAACTGTCAGCGTCTTTTGATAATATAATGCAATAAAGTTTTATTTTCTAGAAAAGAATCCTTGCACAAAGCTTCGATTACAGACTCGCGAGCAGAATTTCAAATAAAAATTGGAATTTCTTAAAGTTAAACAGTTTTTTTTGATAGAATCTTCAGAAACGTTTTCGTCGGAGGCAGCCTAATCACTTAACAGCTCCTCGTCATCCAAATTTACATCCGACGTGTCGATGTTCTCGTCGAGGTCTTCATCGAAATCAAACTCGTCTAGGGAATTCTTTCGCGCCGTAGCTGGTTCGGCGATGGTTGGTGGTGATGGTTCGCTAAGATCCAACAGTTGGACTTTCTGCACCAGCTCGTCACTACTTGCAGCCCCGTTTTGTGGTTTGTCCAACTTGGAATACTGAAAACCACATTGGCTCTCGTTCTGCTCCATCTCTTCCACCGCGTTGCGTTCGATGTTCAGCGGAACTTTGGTGGCTGCAATTGCTGGCAATAGAGATGGTTCATGCTCGGCTAAGAACTGCTGCGTTTTGAGAGCGTCTTGGAATCCCGGGAAGAGGTTCTCATATTGCGCTGGGTCAGCGAGGCTTTGTCCGGCCTTCTCGTTGACTTTTCCCAGTTCGGTCTTCCACAAGCCCAACACATACGAAACCTTGTCTGGCAGATAAGTTCTGAAACGATAACATTATTTAAAATTTAAAAATTGACTAATTTCAGTAGATTTAAATACCTCGCGAATAATGCAGCTTCCGGAATGCGGTTGGTTTCAATCAATACGTTGAGACATTCCTCCAAGTTTCCCAGCAACATCATTGACATAAACGAAACGTTGAACTTTCCTTGTGCCAGCGAGCTGTCTTTAAGACTGGTCATCATGTCTACGTCACCGGAGCTGGTTGCCAGCAGAAGCAATCCACCCAAATCGTTGGCCTTCAGCAGACACTCCTTCACAAGGTCCATCTTGTTTTGCGACGTGGCGATCTCGGCGAGTTGTGACCACTTCTGAGGGCTGTCGGATTCCCTGGCCAAGGCGAGTGCTTTATTCAGGTCACCGATTTTGAGGGCCAAGTCAAAGCAGTGTTCTGGATCGGTGGAGACTTGAAGTGCTTGCTTCATGAAGCCTTGTTTCTCCAAGAAGTGCGCAACTCGGGTGCGATGTTCCTTGGGAATGGTTGGCAGCACTCGGTCAGCGATATCGAAGTCACGCCGCATGACTGCCGTTTGGTACTCGAGAACGGACAGCAGAAGACTGTAGCTGGTGATGTTGAGCTCCTTGTCACCGAGATACAAGCGATTCTCCTTGGGAACGTATCCAAGCAAATACATCGTGCGGTCAAGATGCGAAACAGTGACGATCTCACCGCCAACGTAGTACTGGATTCGATTCACACTGTTTGTGTAGATGAAGCAGTCGCCGACCCACAGTCCGGTCTTTACTGTCTCGTTTATTTCACCAACGACGTCGAAAGCAGCTTCGATTCCATCTTCTTCAATTGTTGCCTTCGATTCCAAGATCTGCTGGATCATTCCAGTGTCAACGCGAAGGATGAAGTACGAGTCATCAGTGGCCATACAAACAAGTGTGCCTGCTTCGTTCCAGTAAACATAACGCGGTTGCACTTCAATGCGACGAATCAACTCGAGATTCTCCCAATCATAGAACGAAAGCCCTGACGACGTCTTGACGCCTAGCAAAAATCCTCCGAAAATACCTAAAATGAGACGATAATTAGCAAACACGAAAGAAATTTTGCAATGTCTAGGTAATAGAAGTTAAATTCACCTTCTGCACAATTTAACATCACGCAAGCACAAAGGAGTAAAACGGTTAAGGCTTAGTAGGACGGTAACAAACACAAAACACCATGACTACTCACCTTCAGCGCCGTACTCTGGTGTGAAGCTCTTGCGCTCTTTGAAGTTCCTGAAAAGCTTGACGGCACCGCTGTTCTCGCGAATTGCATACTCGCTGCTCTCCAAAGCCCACACAAATTCCTGTGCTGATCCGAAGGCTTTGTTTCGCAAAGCAGTCGACGTGTAGATGATGTACTCGCCATCACCGCAGACGACGACGAATCTTCCGTTCGGGTTGTGAGCGATCGTCTGTGGGAAGATTTCGCAAGCGCCCATGTCTTTGACAACCACAGGGAGACGTTCACCGTCTTTGACGATGCTTCCTTCTGGCAGTGCCTTCAAGTTAGCCTGTTGCATTTCACAATGACGAGCCCAGATGATTTTGCCACCGTTGAAGTCCATCGACATTGCCGGTTCTTCCCGACCGACTTTGATAATGATCGAGCCTTCGTCATAACCGAGAGCGACGTTGTTAGTTCCACGCATGCAAGCAATTGTCCAGACGCGTTCGAAGCCGTAATTGAGCGACGTTTCCAAGCGGCACGTCCCTGAGTGCCAAATTCGAATGGTTCCGTCTTCAGATCCGGTCAGGATGATCGGCAACTCAGGATGGAATGACACTGCCGACACGTTCTGGGCATGTCCGTCGAGGGTCTGCACACAAGTTTTGTTTTGATAATCCCAAATCTTAACTAAGCGGTCGTCAGCGCCCGAGATTAAGTAAGGCTTGTCACCGCCGTGGTAGTAATCGACGCAGTTGACTCCTTTTTCGTGTCCCTCAAGAGTGAAATTGGCGGTGTTTGAGCCTAACTGCCAGACCTTTACTGTTCTATCTAACGAAGCACTGGCGAAGGTGTTGTTGTCCTTCGGGTTGAAGACGATCTGCATGACGTAGTGAGAATGACCCTCGAAGACTCGCTGGCAAGCCCACATCTTATCCCAGTTCCACAGCTTGATAAGCATGTCATCGCTGCTTGTGAGAATCAAGGGCTGTGCTGGATGGATTGCGATGCTTCGGACATAATCTGAGTGTGCCTCAAACGAGTGAACCTTCTCCAGTGTGTTGTAATTGAAGGCTCGGACCTGTAAAAGAAGGAAAGTCAGCACCGGAACTGACGAAAGCTGTTATCAAACTCACCTGCATGTCGTCGGAGCCAGTGATGATCCAGTTTTTGCGGGCGACAAAGCGGGCGCATCGAACCGGAAGATCGCACACCTGAGAAATTGTACAATTTTACTGGAAATTCATCACTCAAGTCGTGTCACTTACCTCGAAATCTTTAACCATTTGTTGGTTCTCGTAGTTCATGACATGAACGTGACCATTGTAAAGAGCGCACAACATCCATGGCTCGGTGGGATGAAGGTCCACTGACTTGACACGATCCGATCGCGACGTCAGACGTCGCTTGATGTCCAATCGTAATGGCTGTGACGGGAGAAAACATTGAAATCAGAATTTTTTTGTTGATGATGTGGAAAGTTTTGAGTGTATCGAGCAAATTTCACCATTCCAGCTCGATATTCTACTGCGCGGTGACTTTCGAGGCTCTTTTTCGTGCCCTTAGAGAGTGGGTCACAGCGATCATTGCACTTACCATTTTTATTGCTCTATCCTCTGTTTATTTTCACACGCAGAACTTAAATTAATTCTTCTGCCGAAATTATTTTGTTACTTGTGACACTTGGCCAGACTGAGTCGTCGCTGCTAACTTTTGAATTATTTTGGAGTCGACCGTTAGTTGCGCAAGCTTCAAACACAATCTTTCCTTACAAATGCTTTTATTTTCTCAGTTTATCAACGATATTTGTCATTTGGTTTACAAATGGGAATAATTAAAATTAAAGTGAAATCGTGAAAGAAAAATCTCCCTTTTCAATTGTATTACTTAAATAATGAGACATTTCTTTCATTAGACTTGTTTAGTTTCTGATTTTCATCCATTTTCAGTTGATGCTGCTCGCTTTTGGAGACACGAAAGGGTGGAACATGAATGGTGGAACGAAAAATTGCCTATGAAATGTTGGGTGACAATAGAAATAAATTAACTTTAGCCGCAATCGGGTGTCTGGTCAACTGAAGATGCAAAGGGAATCTCTTGTGTGGGTGATTATAAAAAGTAGTCGGCCTGTGGCTTCTTCAGCGGAATGCCTCGGCTTTCCTGTGGAGCCGCTTCGAATATTGTGAAATCTCGTTGAAGATTCTCGTTCAGTTCCAAGATAGCGGCCACGTTGCCACAGCGATAGCAGTAGTTGGGCGCTGACCAGACCGTCAACACGGTCTCGTTGAAGTGCCATTTGTATCCTTCCATGACCAGCTGATGGGCCCGGCAGATCGTCTCGATGTCGTTAGCGGCGTTGAATTGCGCGACAACGTCGGAGCCGAACAGATATCCAGCACCGCGGGGAGACACTCCCCATCCGTGCGTGTCTTCGGGATCGCTCCACAACAAGTCACACATTGGTCCGTCGTGAGGGACTTCTTGTTTTCTGTCGATTGATCGGATCTGATCTAAATACTGAATTGAAGGGCTGAGGCCACCGTGCACACAAAAGATTTTGCCATCGATAATCGCCGAAAGACTGAGATAGTCGAAGACCTCGGTGCAGTAGCGCCAAACGGTGATTGAGCCGTACTTTCTCAGGCATTCATCGTAGAAGCCATAGACTTGTGTGATTTGACGGGATTCGTGATTTCCTCGGATGAGTGTGATGCGATCGGGATAGCGGACCTATGGAGCGAGGTCAGAATCAAGTCAAATGTCACGAGATGAGCGCAACAACTTACCTTCAGCGCCAGTAGCAGCAAGAAAGTCTCCACTGAGTAGTAACCCCGGTCGACAAAGTCGCCCATGAACAAGTAGTTTGTCTCGGGAACGTCGCCGCCAACTTTGAAAAGTTCTTTGAGATCGTAGAATTGTCCATGGATGTCGCCGCAGACCTAAACAGACGCAGAAAAAACAAAAGAAATGCGAAAGTCTATGAAGCGTGATGCTTGAGACGAAAATAAAAGATGATTTACCGTAACAGGGCTATCGACTCTCTGAACGTTTCCTTCCTCCACGAGAATTTCGCGGGCTTTTGCACAGAGGGTCTTCACTTCGTTCTCCTTAATGATCTCGCATCGCTTCAGCTGCTCAATCTGACGGTCGAGATCGCTGTATTCACTCATTCTGCTGACGAAATCTCGCGAATTTGACGAAATTAAGAAGAAAGTTTAGAATGTGTTTTGGAGTCCCGTGCGGGCGAGAGCTGCGGTATTTAGTGATGCGGCTGCAGTCGATGGGCTGGTGATACGAATAAGACGGTGTATAGCTTTGTTAGTAGTTAATTACTGTAGTGATAGAAAATTTAAAGAGTTCCGATCACCGCGAGCTTGGATTTCGACTTTTTCGACGCTGGCTTCCGAGGGGCCCGCACTCAACCGCAGTCGACGTGTCAATACTTGCGAATAAAAATTCAGAAAAGTTTATTAGAAAACTCGTGAAATAGCAAAGGAAAAGCGTTGAAAAGTCAACCAGCCACCATGTCGTTATCAGAGAGCGCTTGTTACACGCTGATCAATGTCCCGGACACGGAGCCCTACAATGAGATGCAGATCAAACTCGATTTAGGTAATTGTCCAACTCACTCTGGAGACTCGTCATTAACAAGCAAATATTCACAGAGAAGGGAGAAATCGGTCTGAAGATTGACACACTGAAGAAAGTTATCCAGTTGCTGCTGAATGGGGAGCGGCTGCCAGGTCTGCTGATGACAATCATTCGCTTCGTGCTGCCGCTTCAGAATCATACCATCAAGAAATTGTTGCTCATCTATTGGGAAATCGTTCCGAAAGTCTCGACGGACGGAAAACTCTTGCAGGAGATGATTCTCGTCTGCGATGCCTACCGCAAGGATCTCCAACACCCCAACGAGTTCCTTCGCGGATCGACACTTCGGTTCTTGTGCAAACTGAAGGAGCCGGAGTTGCTCGAGCCACTCATGCCAGCGATTCAAGCCTGTCTCGACCACCGTCACTCGTATGTTCGACGAAATGCCGTTCTCGCCATCTTCACCATCTACAAGAACTTTGAATGGCTTGTACCCGACGGCCCAGAGCTCATCGCCAACTTCCTTGACACCCAGCAAGACATGTCATGCAAACGTAACGCTTTTCTCATGTTGCTTCATGCCGACCAAGAACGCGCTTTGAATTATCTTGCGTCTTGCTTGGATCAAGTGCACAATTTCGGTGACATCTTGCAGTTGGTAATTGTTGAGCTCATCTACAAAGTTTGCCACACGAACCCAGCGGAACGATCGCGGTTCATCCGCTGCATCTATAATCTCTTGAATTCCAACTCGAACGCAGTTCGTTACGAAGCAGCTGGAACTTTAGTGACATTGTCGAATGCACCGACAGCCATCAAGGCTGCAGTTGGCTGCTACATCGAACTCGTCATCAAGGAAGCCGACAACAACGTTAAGCTGATCGTCTTGGATCGATTGATTGCATTGAAGGAGAATGAACACATGGAACGTGTGATGCAAGATCTCGTCATGGACATTTTGAGAATTTTGTCATCGACAGACATTGAAGTTCGTCGCAAGACCCTCACACTTGCCATGGAGCTTGTGTCGTCACGAAACATCGAGGAGATGGTGTTGGTCTTAAAGAAGGAAGTCGCCAAGACTCGCAACATCGAGCACGAAGACACCGGAAAGTATCGCCAGCTTCTCGTCCGCACACTCCACAGTTGCAGCATTAAATATCCGGACGTTGCACCAGCCATCATCCCTGCATTGACTGAGTTCTTGTCAGACACGAATGAACTTGCATCCGCTGATGTTCTCATCTTCATTCGTGAAGCTATCGAGAAGTTCCCAGCATTGCGTCCATTGGTTGTTGAGAAACTTCTTGAAGCTTTCCCGGTAATCAAATCGACAAAAATCCATCGCTCAGCGATGTGGATTCTTGGTGAATACGCAGCCAGTGCAAAGGAAGTCATCGAAGTTTTCGACGTTATTCAGCAGACACTCGGCGAAGTTCCAATCGTTGAGATGGAACAGAAAAAGTTAAATGCTGAAAGCAACACTAAAAGTGAACCGCAGAATGGGACTGGAAGTGCGCCGGCTGCCACCGCTGCGACGAAGATCACTTCTGATGGAACCTACGCCACTCAGAGTGTATTCAGTGCCCCCGCCGTTGCGAAAAAAGAAAACCGACCGCCATTGCGTCAGTATTTAATGGACGGTGACTTCTTCATCGGCACGACATTGGCGGCGACTCTCACGAAGCTCGTGCTAAAATATTTCGATTGGGAGGAAAAAGAGATTGAACGCAACCGTGTCTGCACTACAGCAATGCTTATCATGAGTTCAATCATGCATTTGGGCAAGTCTGGATTCCCCAAGAAGCAAATTACCAACGATGATCTCGACAGGATCTTCTTGTGCCTGAAAACTCTCAGCGAAAGAACTCCCGAGATCGTTCAGCTGTTCAAAACTGCTTGCCGCGAAGCTTTGTCTGGAATGTTGACAGCACAGACCGAAGAAGAATTGCAAGAAAAGAAAAGCAAGAAGAAGCAGGCGGCAAAGGTCCAGCCAGACGATCCCATCGCATTCACACAGCTGGCGACCAACCGCAACGACCAGTTAGGCGAAAACGTCTTCGAGTCAAGCTTAAACCAAGCTCTGGCTGGAACGAAGTCGACTGCATTGTCAGACGTTTCCGTACCAAGCAGCAAATTAAATAAAATCACACAGCTTACAGGCTTCTCCGACCCCGTTTACGCCGAAGCTTACGTCACAGTAAATCAATTTGACATTCTAATTGACGTTTTGATCGTTAATCAAACAAGTAAGTTGAATGAATGGACTTGTGTTAATATTGACAATAAATATCAACGGAATTTCAGGCGACACCTTGCAGAATTGTACGCTTGAACTGGCTACGGTTGGAGACTTGAAACTTGTCGAGCGTCCACAACCGGTCGTGCTAGCGCCACATGATTTCTGCAACATCAAAGCTAACGTTAAGGTTTCATCCACCGAGAATGGAATTATTTTCGGCAATATCGGTAAGCAAACCAATGATCCCTGTAAACTTAAAATAATTGTGAAATTCCTTTGTCCAGTTTATGACACGACGACAACAACCAACGTGGTCGTTCTCAACACTATACACATCGACATCATGGACTACATCATTCCTGCATCCTGCTCCGACTCCGAGTTCCGCACAATGTGGGTGGAGTTCGAATGGGAAAACAAAGTTGCGGTCAACACGACCATCACCGACTTGCATGAGTATCTGCGCGTGTTGCTGAAAAGCACAAACATGAAGTGTCTGACGCCCGAGAAGGCGCTGTCGGGACAATGCGGCTTTATGGCGGCGAACATGTATGCGAAATCGATTTTCGGGGAAGATGCTTTGGCGAATTTGAGCATTGAGAAGCCTCTGGATAGCCCAGATGCGCCAGTTACAGGCCACATTCGCATCCGAGCCAAGAGTCAGGTAAGAATTCGCTTAGATTAGAAAAGGAACAAATTTCTAGTACATATTTTCTTCATACAGGGCATGGCATTAAGTTTGGGCGACAAAATCAACCATTCACAGAAAAACTTACTCCCGGATAAGATCAGCGCCGCTTGAGAATTTTTTGTGCACCACTGAATCGTATTTTTTGTGCACCACTATTTTTCCAATAACTTTTCACTCGTCAGGTTATAAAGTTTGATCGGGATTAGAGAAGCTAATAAAATTAATTCAAATACATTTTATTCGATAAAATCCCCGAGTTTTGGTTGAAATGTGTCGCTTCCTTGAACATATGTAACGCTTTTAGCTAAGGCTACACGTGACTGCAGCAGCGAAGCCTTCGGTGAAAACCAGATTTGTGCAGAAAAACTGAAGGCTGAATCAAGACATGAGACCAGGCAGGGTCATTGGCCTGCGCTATCTGAAACGGAATCGCTCAAGGCAATGGTCGTTTTACGATAGAAGTATTTCATTTTATTGTCATTTTCTTCATAATTTGTTTTAGCTTTTAAAAACTGTATAATAATTTAACATCGTCCACTGATGCCTGCCTGATATTGAAATTGATATTCTCTCGATTTTCATCGTTATTCTTATCAAACAGTTCAAAAAAGATTTTCGTTTCGAGCAAGAAGAATCTTGTTAATTCTGTGGTGTGTCCTGATTAGCAACAATGAATTAAGTACATAAAATATAAATTTTAAAATGAAACATCAACATTTGAAATATCTTCGATTCACTGGGCACAAAGACGCTCCTGGTTGCTGCACCGGAAGTTGCAGCGCCAAAAGAAATCCATGCCGTGTCTCCTTTTTCTTTGCACTTCTTTCTACCTTGTTAAGTCATGCTGCTGGATCGATAAGAGATTCCATAAAAGTTTTTTCTTACTTTTGGCAAAAGAAAGTTTTCTCTAATTTTAAAACTTTCTTGTTGTAATTAATGTTCGTCATAAGACAAGATCATGATGGATGAAAGGTCAAAAGATTTATGGAGAAAGAAAATAATGCCCGACATCTTCTTAAATCTTAAGCCATCCGCGTCGACTGATCCAATCTTTGATGTATAGCTAAGTTAATTTGAGTTATTTTCTTCAACTCGCGCCGCGCATTTTGAGTCAGATGGTTCACGCTAAGAGGGTGGCGAGGATTCTTTAAAATTAAATTCGAGAAATCAGCGGCAAATGAGGTACACAGCAACACGAAACGATATAGAGAAGGCCGAAAAAGAAATTTAGCTTGGCAGTTTGTCGAGGCACGCCTTGCAGCGTCTTCTCATTCCGGAACTGCTTCTCAATTTTGAAGGCTTGTGGCAGCGTGACAAGCGGGAGAATAAACCAGAGCGAAAACTTAAAGCTAAGCACCACGAATATGATGTACGGTGTGAACAGCAGCAGAGCGTAGAGAACGTGCGAGGCGGTGCGGCCGATGAGAATGGCAAGTGTCACGATTCCCACTTTCTGGTCCGATTCCGAGTCTCTCGTGTTGTTGCTGTGAAGGATCGCTTCGACGTTCAACGCCAGAGGTATTGCGTAATAAATAAGTGCCCAGTTGATGTTGCCAGTCTGCGACATGTACGAGAAGATTACGGAAATCGGTCCGAAGATGATAAGAATGATAAGGTCGCCAAGGGCGATGTACTTAAGACCGATCCCGCCGGTGTAGAGGAATGACGATGACAGTCCACCAAAGTAGACGAGCGCTAGGTGCTCCATACGTGCTGGCGACAGCACTGCGAGCAAGATGAACCCAATACATCCGAGGGTGTAAAGAATTGCGCCTAATGACACTACCTAAAAATTAAAACAGGTTTAGTGATGGCTACAACACGCTTGACTTCTTTTAGATGCGCAGTAAGAATTTTAGAAAGTTCCAAAAACGACACGTGCAGTCTCGTTTTCACAGGTGGGAAGATGTTCAAAGTCAAGGAATTACCTCATCACTTGTCAGGATGTGGTCCACTAAGGTTCGGTCGTCTGATTTCCGATTGTCGATGCCCTTCACGTAGTCATAGTACGTGTTGACCACGTTGCCAGCGCAGTGCACCATCGCGATTGTGAAGACATTGAGTATAAATATTATCAGACTAAAATCATGTTGAGCTGGCGTGCGAAAGGAGATTGCAGCGCCTAAAATAGAGTCAAAGCAGAAGAGAAAGATAAAAACAATAACACATGACATGGTGTGACTTTAATTAATGGCATAAACAGCACGGTGCGAACGGAGAACCTGTTTTGATGGTCACTTTGAGCGAACGGCGGCGGAGAAGACCCTCCAAGAAAATTTTGTATTCAGGAAGTCAACAAGAATCACATGAGTGAGACCATTGTTTTGTTCGCAGATCCAGTTTCAAACGTCACCGAAGGTTTTTTGGGAGCTTTCAGAGTCGGAAACGGAAATTTTATGATCCACTGGAGTGACCATCTGACAATTGTTGCGCACGCAAAAATCTCCCGAGATCTTACCGAGAATCGTTGGGATGATTGAGGCTGATAGAGACCAGACCCTTAACGCAATCAGATAACTTTTGAGCTTCATTAGAGCGTTTTTGTTCGTTGCGCTGGATGACTCGTCTGTCTTTGTCGCACTGCTGGTGCCATTTGATCCCGTACTCTTCCCGATCGAGTTCTGAGTTTCGTACATTCTTCTTTAAAATATGTCTCTATTAAAATCTAACTTGAACTTGAAAAATAAACAACGCTCCGGAGGCTTTCTCGACCGCGCTTCTACGGACTGGACTGTTGCGATTGTTAATTGATGCAACCAACTGGTTTAAGCTCTTGTGAAACGAACTAAACTTCCGAATGAACCGAGTAGTGAAATAATTTTGTTGTGACTCTGCTTCAATGTTTGCGTCAACGATCTTGGCCAGGCCCGCGCGTCGACTTCGACACTCACCAACACAACGGCGAACTTATTTCTGACGTGTTCTTTAACTCTGCTCAGTCCCTATAAATTGTCATTCTAACAAGAAGTCCGTCATTAATTAATAAAAACCCTTCAGAGTGACATAGACAATTAGTTAAGTTGTTCGAGGAAGTTCCCAAAATGAAGTATTTAATAGCATTAGGAGCGGTGCTGTTGATTTCCACAGGTTTGTAACCAAAAATTTCCCGTTGTGCGATCGAAAATTCCGGAAAATCTAGACTCTGAACTTACCACATCATCTTTTTTCAACTCCCATCCCCAGGACTCCTTGTTAGCGGCAACAAAGACGCCACTGAGAGCGGAGATGAAGTGAAAATCGACGCAACTCTTAAGGCAGGCACCGGCACTGACTCGGAGACTCTGACCAAGGAGGAAGAGGCGATCAACATCGATGGACTCAACACAAAGCAAGTCAAGGAGCTAAGAGATAAGGTAATTCACCCATTTCACCCCGATTCCATTCAGAAATCCCAGAATACTTGAGAATTTCCCGTTTGGGCCACGTAAGTGATTCCAGAAAATAATTTTTCTTCTTTTTTTCCCTTGTTTCTTATCGCTAATAGGCAGAGAAACACACTTTCCAAGCCGAGGTCAACAGAATGATGAAGCTGATCATCAACTCTCTCTACAAAAACAAAGAAATCTTCTTGCGTGAGTTGATCTCGAACGCCAGCGATGCTTTGGATAAAATCCGCCTCATGTCGCTCACTGATCGTGCTGAATTGGAAACGAATACTGATTTGGTGATAAGAGTGAAGGCTGATAAGGAGAATCGAATTCTTCATATCTCCGACAGCGGTGTTGGCATGAGCCATGCCGATTTGATCAATAACTTGGGAACAATTGCAAAATCAGGAACCGCCGACTTCTTATCGAAGATGCAAGACGGCGAGCAGCAGCAAGACGCCAATGACATGATTGGACAATTTGGTGTCGGTTTCTACTCCGCTTTCTTGGTTGCCGACAAGGTCACCGTCACGACAAAGCACAACACTGACAAGCAATTCATTTGGGAGTCGGACGCAGCCAGCTTCACCATCGTCGATGATCCACGTGGTGACACCTTGAAACGAGGCTCGCAGGTCTCATTGCACTTGAAGGAAGAGGCTCAAGATTTCTTGGAGGAAGACACCATCAAGCAGTTGATCAAGAAGTACTCGCAGTTCATCAACTTCCCCATTTACATGTGGACCTCGAAGACTGTTGAAGAAGAGGTTGTGATTGAAGAAGAAGTCACCGAAAAGCCACCAACTGACGATGAGACTGATGACGATGAAGCAAAGGTTGAAGAAGAAGCGGAACCGGAAAAGGCACCAAAGACCAAGAAGGTCACGAAGACTGTCTACGATTGGGAATTGATGAACGACAGCAAGCCGATCTGGACCAGAAAGCCAACCGAGGTTACGCAAGAGGAGTACACCGAGTTCTACAAGAGCTTGACCAAGGACACCGCCGAGCCACTCACTCAGACCCATTTCATCGCTGAGGGTGAAGTCACCTTCAAGTCGCTCCTGTTCATCCCCAAAGTTCAGCCATCCGAGAGCTTCAACAAATACGGAAGCAAGTCAGACAACATTAAATTGTATGTCCGTCGCGTTTTCATCACTGACGAGTTCAACGACATGATGCCAAACTACTTGAACTTTATCCGAGGTGTCGTCGATTCCGATGATTTGCCTTTGAACGTTTCCCGTGAAACCCTCCAGCAGCACAAACTCATTAAGGTCATCAAGAAGAAGTTGGTGCGCAAGGCTTTGGACTTGCTCAAGAAACTCGAAGGCGAAGAATACGAAAAGTTCTGGAAGGAATACTCGACCAACATCAAACTCGGAGTCATGGAAGATCCCAGCAACCGTGCCCGCTTGGCTAAACTTTTGAGATTCCAGTCATCGAACGGAAAGGAAAGCGCTCTCACCAGCTTGAGCGAATACTCGAGCCGCATGAAGCCTAAGCAAGATTGGATCTACTACATCGCTGCCGCCAACCACGCCGAAGCCAAGAAATCGCCCTTCATCGAACGTCTCGTCGCTCGTGGCTACGAAGTCTTGTACCTCGTCGAAGCTGTCGATGAATACTCAATCTCAGCCCTGCCCGAATTCGACGGAAAGAAATTCCAGAACGTCGCCAAGGAAGGATTCACTTTACCCGAGTCCGATGAAGCCAAGGCCAAGTTTGAAGAACTCAAGGAACGATTCGAGCCATTGGCTAAGTGGTTCAGCGATGTTGGACTTAAAGACCAGATCACCAAGGCATTCGCTTCGGAGAAACTGACTAACACCCCATGCGTTCTCGTTGCCAGCATGTTCGGATGGACTGGAAACATGGAACGTCTCGCCATGGCCAACGCCCACAAGAAAGCCAACGATGTTCAGCAAGGATACTACTTGAACCAGAAGAAGGCCTTCGAATTCAACCCACGTCACCCCGTTCTCAAAGAATTGCTGCGTCGCGTCGACGCTGACCCTCAAGACCCCCGTGCCAAGGAAATTGCAGAACTCTTGCTTGACACCGCAATTCTCCGATCCGGCTTCATGCTCCAAGAGACCGCCAAGTTCGCCGACAGCATCGACCGACTTATGCGCACATCCCTCAACGTTGAAGGCGAGATCGATCCCGAGTACGAGGATTTCCCAGAGCCCGGTGACAGCTCCAACCCTAGTGATAATGCTGAAGAAGAAGAAGAAGAAATTCAAGACTCAGAGGATGGTGACATCGATCACGAGGAGCTATAAGTTCAGCACAATTAGCCACTGATTAACAGAAGCGTGTATAGACAAAGTTCCGATTGCCTTCGTTCCTTCCCTTTTCCTTTCGTTTTTGAAAAGAACTGAGCTCGCTAAGAACCCAACACTTTATTAAGCATCGTACAACCCGACAACCCATCGGCAGTCTCGATTTTGTCTATGCTGGAAAGATAGATTTAAGTATCATTAAATTCATTTTTTTCTAAGTTGTAAAGAAAAACTTTAAATTTTTTTACGCCAGAGCTCGCAAAAATGGAATGATAGTCATCGGAACAAAGAAGTTGCTTAATAAAGATCATTCCTATCAATGAAAGAGTGAATTTTGTACATATCCTGGGTATTGGGTTGGTGAAATAAGAACATTTGTGTGATGAATTTCCAGTTTTTGATTCAATTTTGTTCTTAGCCTTGCTTGGGATGTTCGAAGTCAGTCATGAAACATTAAATGAAGCACAATGATGCACACAGAAGAAATTTCGGTCTAAAAATTTGTTTTCCTTGGAGTTTCCCGTTATCAGCAAACTCGTATTTCCGAAGTTAATCAAAAATTTTTATCAATCTGAAGTCTTTATTGTACAATTTGTTTCACAAGAAAAGATATGGTCCACCAGAGAGCTGATGCATGTACAAGTTTTCTAAAAATATTCGATAATCATCGGTTGAGAATACATTTGAATACATTTTTCTAAAGTTTTTTTTTGCAAAAGTCGCTTACAAAACGTGTTAGTACAAAGTGATTTTGCTAAAAGTGGACGCTTTCCATGCAATTTAAAGTCACTACTCGTATGAACAGCGCCCACGTTCACTGTTAAATTACGTTTATAGAATTAACTAAAAATTCTGCTTTGTCAGATCATTGTAAAGTGTAATCACGATAGTTTTTCATTGCCTTCAATTCCTTTTTGATTTTTGTGATGAAGTCTGATGGCTGAAGCAGTAAACTCAGCTCAAGACCACTCGAGCCAAGGAGAAGCTCGATTTCATCGTATTTCTTGTGACTAATCAGACTAAGATTGCGAAAGTTGATTTGCGTGATGATCCACGTGGAGTCTTCGTCTTGTGAGATTGGCCGCGGTGGAATGTGTGATGAGATGGAGTTGGGGATGATTTCGACGATAGCTGGCGTGCTGCCGTCTCTGATGATGCCAAGACACTGTCCATCGAACTCTCTTCGGATGAGAAAAATTCCGGCAAGCGGAAGTCTCCTGATCGTGACCTCCACAAAGAGCCCCGAGCACATTTTGATGTATTTCTGAGCGTCACCTGGTGATTTGATGACGATGTTGTTGATGGCTAGAAGCTGGTCACCGACGTGAAGACAGTACAATAGTGGGTTCGGTTTGAAACCTGCAATCCAAACGCTGTTGAACGCCGTCACAAAGGCGATCGTGTCGACGCAATCCTTTTTCCGCAGCTTGAAGCGAATCTCGGTGTTGATTTCCTGTGATAACTGCTGCACTTGCTTTTCACGCAGCGACAATTTCCGTTTTTCGTGTGCTGGTGTCTTTTTGGGCGTCGAAGGAAGCTTTCTTGGAGTCACTGGCTGTGGCTTTTCTGCTTTGACGACTTCGACCTTCGGCGGGTCTTGAATCTCAGCGACTTCGATTATTGCATTAGTCGCTGATGTCGATGGTGCTTGAGCCTCGATAGCTTTCCCTGGAGCAGGCTCGGGTTCACTCTTTACCGGCACGATGCTTGTCGCCTTGAAGATGTGGTCATAATCCATCTCGATCTTGATCTTTGTGACTTTCGGATCGTTCTCCTTGCGAGCGGGCTTCACTTCACTCTCGGCGATTTTAATAACGGTAATGTTATCACGGGGTAATGACTGTTGTTGCACATCTTCGGGCACGTAGTCAATGTGCAGTGACGTGGGCGGAACTTCAATTTCTTCTATTTGTTCGATTTCTTCGTCTTCCATGTCGTCGCCTTCGTCATTGAAGGCATCTTCGAAAGGAGTGAATGGAGTGCTGTGTGTGGTATGGCGTAATGGGTTCGACAGCAGGTTGATGAGGTTTTGCGACGTCGTGTTGGATGTGGAGAAGTTGAAGACGGGTATCGTGATTGGATCAGCTTGGCTGTCGTCGTCAAAGTCGCTCGCGATGTTCAAAGCTTCCAAGAAACTCTCGACGTTCGTTTCCTGAAAGTCAGTGCTGATCACGAGCACTTCATTACCGTTTTCATTGCTGACATCGTCGTTAGTGTTCTCGGTGACCTCCAAGCCCGGAACGACCGACACGTTCATCGGCCGCAGTGGCAGTGGATCACGGGGGTTGCGGGTTGATTGCAGGATCGGCTTCATCCCTGGCGGTTTAGTGTAAATGTTTTCTTTCGGTGAGAGAATTTTCAGTTCACGTAGTTTCAATTTCAGGCAGTTGACCCATTCAATCATAAGATTCCTAAAATACACAGCACAAGGAAAGTGAAAGGTGTCCAAGAAGAAGAGATTAAAAATTTGCTACCAGGTTTTGGCTGAAAATGTCACAACATCACAGTTCTCAATGGACACGACAAACTCGAAGGTCTCTTGTTGCCCAAGCACCCGAACTGGAATTTTCAGTCCAACGTAGTTGCACTTTTTTAAATCTAAGACTTTCTCTGGGGCTGTTGGAGCCTGCACTTTCTTCGAGTAGACTGCAAATCAGACAAAAGATTCAAAGGAAAAATGTTAGTTTCACGCCAACGTCACGAAATGACGCAATAATCACCTTCCAGGAAAGGCTCATCGTCTCGAAGGCAGAGAATCACAAAAACTTTTTTATTGCAATGATTCAGAAAACTTTGCTTAATAATTTCCATTTTTTGCGTAATCTCCCATAGTTTCTGAGTTTCTAACTAGTTGCCTCGGTGTAGAAGGTACAAGTGTGGCTGGCGGATGCTATTTCGACTGAGTATTTCCGGTCCAGCTCAGAAGATTTGAATTTTTCATTTAATTGAAATTGCTCAATATTAAAAAAAAACTTTTTTCTCTGCTCTGGCGTCGTTCACTGAATACATCCAGAGGAGATTGAATAAAATTCCGTTAGAGCGGTAAATTTTTATTACATTCCTGGTGTGATGGATTTTCGAACTGAATTTTAGTCGGTTTGGGATTTTCTTGGAATTGTTCTATCGATTCCTGGAATTTGATGATGAATTCTAAGAATTTAAAGATTAAGATTAATTAAATTTTTCAAGAAGTTGTAACTTTCTTAGAATCCAATAGAAATCGTCAATTTTTTTCATAGTGAGCAACCATAAGCTTCAGCTAACCAGAACAACTTGAACCATAAAACAATAAAAAATTCTACTAGTTTATATGTGAAGATTTTATTAACTTTTGCAAGAACATCACAATATACGTGAATATAAAATTATTTTGATTTAAGCTGTGGGGAATGTGCACATGCAACGTCACTCTAATTGTTCAATTATCAGTTCTACCAGCCCTTCAATAACAAATCCCCTAATTACTTTCTTAAATCTCTAGTGACGGTACTTGTGGACAACCCCAAGCCTCGTTAAGAAGCTTTCAATGGCTAATAACACTTGATATCTTGTCTGGATTCGCTTAAATAACTGAGAATGAATTTTTCTTAATAATCAACAGATCACTTTTCATTTGCGGGATTTTGGCTACGAGAAAATAGCATAAAATCATCTTTCGTTTGTTGCAGTCTCTTCGTACCTCTTCCATCCGACATCACAAATTTAAGCGTCAGCTTGCTGGTTGATGATGGGTTCACGGAGCTCGGGATCTTCTACGCAACGGCATAATTTCCTTCCGATGAAGCGGATCGGAGTCATCACGATAATGTTGTTGTATAAGCACATTCCGAAAATCAAGCTGACAAAGCCGACGACTTGTAGGTAATGGAACGACTGCCATCCGATGAGAAGAGAGACAGCCCAGATCACCATCGTGCGCACGGAGTCGAGCACCATTCGAGTAGTGGCAGATATTTCCTTGGTCACCGAGATTCCAGCAAAGTTGAAGAAGGCGATCGACACGATTGTACCGGAAATCGGGACCATCAGCAAATGATTGTTCTTGATCATGTAGAAGGCATCGATTACGTCTTCCATCACGCCCCGAGGGTTGTTCGTGAACTTAGCAGGGACAGCAATGAAGTACATCGGCACCAACAGCAGCGACAAGACGAAGAATCCAAAGAAGCCTTCCCAACCGACCGCTTGCAGCGCGGGGATGTCCAATCCAGCCACGAACCGTTCTTCAAACACCATTTGACTTGCAGTGATAATCTGAGCCAGGATGATAAGAGAATCGCCAAGCAAAATGTCACCCCGGTTGATATCAGAGCTTCCGGTTGCGAGCATATCTGACAATCCAACCATCGTCAAGCCGATGATGATGAAGCCAATTCCTGTCCATTCACGAAGCTGCAGCTTTTTCTGAAGGAAAATCATCGAAAAGATGGCAACGAAAACGATGACGGAACCACGCAGCATTTGGAAGCTGAAATTTAAACAATTTTAGTATTTCAAAACTGGTTACGCGAGGAATTGAGACCAACCTTGATGCATAAGTAAGATTCAAGCCGATGTACATCGTGGAAGTTGCGATCATGTCGAGCATCTAAAATGAGCAAAACGTCAGTCAGGGAGATAAAAACTTTCGCTTATCAGCAACTTACTGCTGGTGGCCACAGAATTCTCGCCCCGAAGTTCCTGTTGCCTTTGACCAGCGTCGAGACATCTTCGCTGCCGTCCTAAACACGAAATAAAATGATTAATGTGGTTTATCACGTGAGACTTAGTAACAGTTTGTTTTTCAATAAACTGCGGGTCAGAACTTTGTCATTCTTGGTGAATCATTGTTGATCAACTTACAGCTCGTTTGCGCAATCGGTAGAAAATGATTTTGAAGACAAAGAGACACATAAACTCTCCGAAGAACATGAAGCAGGCTTGAACGAACGGATGATTAAATGCCCGGAGCTTGCCTCCATCCCGGCCTACCGATTCGATTTTATCAGCCCATCTGTAATTGATTGTCATTGTTAATTGCGAACTTTCGCTCTAATTTCCATCTTACTTTGTTGTGAGAGTGTTCAACGAGCCCGTGATGACGAGCAGCACCGCCAGAAATATTTGAAATCCACTCCAGGCCATTACGGTTCAGTTCGATACGATAAAATGACTTAAAAATTCATAAATTTCTTTGTCGTATTATTTATAGTTTTCTTCTTGTTTCGTTTCTACTTGGCTTGAGCTACCGCAAGAGAAGCGCTCTGCGTGTTCACTTTGAATTTAGACGATTTTTCTAACGGTTTTGTTGGGTTTAGTTCTTGATTTTCACTGGTTTAGTGTTTTGTCTCATGGAAACATGAGCTTTGCTGGTGGTTGTTAACTGAATTCATAGTAGATCACAATCAGAGCTTGGCTTCAGGAAGCTAAAGCATGGCTAAAACAAATGTTTTCGTTTAGATCTTCAGAAATTTATTTTTCGCTTGTCTTAATGACATGTTCTTAGTCTCTGGAAGATTAACAAACAAATATCCACTTATTACACTTAAGACTAACCCAGAAACAACCAACAGCGCAACATCAAAATGTTCAGAGGATCCGCGCTTTTCCACCACAATTATGAACACGATTTGGAAAAAATGTTCAACGACCGAAGTGAACGCAATCGAAGAAGTTTTCTTCGCTGCTGGGAAGGCTTCTGCTGAGTAGATGTGGGCGGTTGGGCCGAGTGCGATAGCTGCAAAGAGTTGAAAGGTGACAAACATGGCAAACACAACCAGGTCTGTGTCTGCATAACTAGTCGATCGGAAAGCACCGAAAGCGATCAGTATCAATGAAGTTCCGCAAGCTGACACGATGAAATGCTTTCTCCTTCCAGTGTCAATTGTGAAAATTACCGCAAATGTCGTTAATGTGTGAACCAGGTTGAGAACGAACGTGTAATCGATCCCCGACTGTGATGTGCTGGTCATGAAGATGTGAACGTGTTTTATCCCGTAGTTGAATGTCATCACGTAAGCAACTCTCAGCAGTGTGACAACGAACAGCGGTCTAGCGTTGCCACCTTGGAATATTCCAGAAAGTATTTCCTTGTCTTCAGCGATCATTGCTTTGTATTCGTTCACAGTTTCGGTGATCTCAGCAGTCTCTTCTCGTTGACTCCTCAAAATCATCAGCGTTTCAACTGCTTCGTCGTCTCTTCCCGCTTCCACTAACGTCAAAATTGACTCTTTGTAAAAGATCAAGGTCATCACTAATGCGATAAGACTTAAAATCAAACTGCAAATCCCCAAAAATCTGTTGGGATCCATCCGCCCATCAGTGCTGAAGAATCGCATCAGTGCAGACCCGGAAATAATTCCACCTTTGAGAATGGACAGGTGAAGAAACGTGCCGAGCCTTCCACGAACACTGTCTTCGCAAATTTCTCCGAAATGCTTCACAACTGTGACGTAGCCAAGGCCATGAGCGACGCCGGCCACCAGTCTCGCGAAAAATACCGCGTAAAAGTATTCTGGGCCCGAAATCAAGATCACTGCACTGATGGCGACCATAAAGTTAGAAATTAACTAGAATAAACAGAAACTTGTCAGCGACTTTGTGATAACCAAAATTAATTCACTCACATAGGCTGATTGCTTGTTGATCATCTTAAGAAGCATCGGTGTCAGAATAAATCCCGCAATGCTTCCCATGAACCATGTGATGGCCGCGAATGAAATAATTTTTGACGACGCGCCGCTAGTCCAAGGTACATTCACGCTTTCCCAGTGAAAAAACCCGTGACCGATGTGAATGCCGCTGCTAAGCATCAGCA
>JPYR01000728.1:16667-36164 GCA_000775305.1 Belgica antarctica | reverse complement strand
AGGTGTGGCGCAGCAAGTTCCTCGCATCGAGCTTGATGGTGGAAGAGTTGGCGATATTACAAGTATGACTCGAGACATTAACTTTAACGTCTTTTAGGCCATTTTCTCAGTATCGCTATCAAGGCTTCTTTATAAATCAGAAAACTCGAAAAATAAACTTTTCAAAAAACTTGGAACTTAAACATGCCGGGGATAAATTGAGACTTAATAAAAAATAACATTCTTTGTATTACTATAGTCTATTCCTCATTAATAAAAATCATTTTTCATAACTCAAAACCGTCGATTAGTCGTAAAATCGACTTCCAATGTTAGACACCGTCGACTGTATCAATGTGTGTCCTTTGCACAAACTGCTACTGACTTCGCTTTTTCACTCCCTTGCGATGTTTATTTTCGACTGCTACTTGATCCCCGGTGGTTGGCAATCAGTGAAAGTCAACAAAGGCAAAAAATCGTGGGGTTTGGATGAACAAAAGTGAGTCAAATCCCTTAGTAGTTTGCAAGTGAAGGGAAAGATATTTAAAGCTGGTCCATGAACCGATTTATTTAATGCTGTTTTTCTTAAACTTGAACAGCAAACTTGAATAGCGACACAATAACAGAAAAAGAAGAAAAAGCCAAGCAGAAGATGAAGAGAAGAAAAATAAAATTGTATAATACTCAATGTGTGTGGTCTTGCGATGTGTGTGGTCTTGCTGGGGCCCCCGCTCTTTTCTTACTGACTTTTTTTTAAATAACAACAGCATTAACTTTTTATTATTTTCATTCATTCAACACAAAACGAAATTAAGAAATTTACTTCATCGAAAAAGGCAGTTCGATTGGCCTCGCAAGCAGCAATTAAGCGTGATATTCGACAATGTCTCTATTTGGAGATAAAATTGTCATAATCGAAGAAATTTCCTGTCAGATTACCGATACAGGTGAAATTTAGCAAACATTTCCTGTTCCATCTTGAGATTCAACAACAACGATTCTGAGATTCCAACCAAAAGCGAACAGATTTGACACGATTTTTTGATCCAATCGCATTTCGTCTTCATTCAGGGTCGTCACTGAACTTTCTTCATCATGAATATGACTTTGAATCTTCTTGTTACAAGAAGTGGTGCACACAAAAGCTGTCCCTGTTTCTTATCGCTTCATATCTTTTAAATTGCTTTATAAGCTCAAATTTTAAAAACATCTCTATAAGCCAGCATTAATGTTGCTACCAAAAGTATCGACTCAAAGCATCGTTGGTGGTCTTCAAATCTGATTCGGTTACAAACTAATCACTTTGCGTCTACGTCCATAGCCGTATCTTTTCTCAGTTCATCCTTCTGTGTGGATGGATTATGATACTGGATTGAGAATGAAATGCAAAAAAGCAGAGAAAAAATTTATTTCCGACTTTAATTTTTGTTTCAATTTTTATCTATATTAAGGGCCGAGTGTAAAAAGGGTTACAATTATGGCCAGCAGAGGTTTCAATTGGTGAAAGACATTTAAATTAGCATAGCTACTGCTACATGTATCAGCACGTGAAGTTGACACGAAGTCACGTGATCAAAGTTGTACTTTGATGTAGCAATATTTTTGAAGCTAGTTTAAAAACATAAAAGGAAAGTGCGCGAATATGAAATCTTACGACTCGGTTTGTCGCATCATATGTTCAGAATATGTCGTTATCACAAACAATATGTATTTTGAAAATCCAACTTCTTAGTTTTGATACAGTTTTGACAATGAATCGGAATAACTGGAAACAATTTGAATATTTTTCGATGCTTATGCGTTCAAAATTTTCTAATTTAAGATAAAAAAAAATCATTGCTACAATGTTCATAAAAATCAAGGAACACAAAGATATTAAGGAATTACATCGACACATCTTAACATTTTGAATACATTTTAAGTTAAATCTTGATAAGGTTTTGCAACTTTTGAATTGGATTCTTGTGGAAAAGAACAAATGTTCACTTTTGCATCATTTGTTGAAAGTTTAGATCGTAAATTCATTGGTTCAAAACCATTTTTATTCTTGAACACATAGTCAACTTAACATATAGAAGTTGTTACCCAAGTTTACCTCCAAAACAACTCAATTTGTCTTTACTCCAGTTCATAGTAAAGTCATCTACTACAATCATCTATAGACACAGTTCCATGATGATCAGACAGCTTGAAAGTCTTAGAAACGACGAGGTAAAAATAAAATGTCTTTATTCGAACGAAGGGTGTACCCAGAAAGTCACGCACATCTTCTGTTACGTTTCTTGTGAACAACTTCTGACGTCTTTCATTGTATTGAGCGCACAAATTATTTGTCTCTCATACATTTTTTATATTTTCGGCTTCTTGGAGCCAACGGACAACCGAGTCAGCAATGTGGGTGGTCTTCCCAGTTCACTGCCAATGCTTTGTTGTTTATGTTTTCGATTCATCTTTTTTTTGGTTTTTCTAAGGAATTTTGGAACGTATCTCTATTTGATTGAAATGTTTAAGACCCTTATGACTTTTCATTAATAATGGCTTAATTGAAAGGATTTAAATTTTGATTGATTTCCTCGAAGATTGACTTGATCATTTGTCTATTGAGTCGATAAAAAAAATCAACATAAAATTCTTCTGAAAAGCTGAAATGATTGTCTTGAAAACTTTACGATATAAAACGCAGGTTTGAAGCAACAAAACTTGAGTAAATCAAGAAAGAGAGAAACTTTGAAGGAGAAGAGATTTGAGAGAATACACGCCAGCAATACGATCGGAGATTTACGCTTTATGCTTGCCTAAAACTACTATCGAGATCTAGCAAATCTATTGCCACAAAGCGATTAATTAAGACTGCTTCTCAGACTCAATAATTATTACAAAATCACCAAGCGCACGCATCGTAAACTTTTCAAAACAGTTTTCTTTCCTTCGCTGTTGCAAGACAGAGAAAGCAACATTGGAACACACATGTCGATCGACTCGGAGAGAGATGTTGTTCAAGACGGGATTCTCTTCATTTGAGAACAGTTTTGAGAAGATCGTCAAGGCGAACAGTCAAAAACCGCGACTCTGTAAAAGGCTGGAGCTGAAACAATATTTATTTCTGTGTAAATCAAAAGTTTCGAGCTGAAAATCGGAATTTTGTGTTAACTTTGAACGAAATATAAAACCAGCAAAGAAAAATTGAAGAAAACTAGTCGAAACGAGTGAATTTGGATCAAAATAAGTCCCAAGAAGCCATTATGTGTTCAATTTTACAAGTTTGAACGCACAAAAGTTGACAGAAATTGTCGGAAGTGATCGAGAGTGTCGCAAAACGAGAAAACGGAAAATTCTTACATCCAAATCGACGAAAATTTCTCGTAGATCGAAAAATAAATAACGAAATTTAAAAATACAATCAAGGAAGTGAAGTTGCTGCATCTTGTACCATTGTGTGGAGTGAAATGCACAAATTCTACGATTAACCTGGTGGATACGGAATAAATTCTTCACTGAAAAACGATCGGGAAGAGAGAAGATGGAAAAATAAATTAAGACATTAAAGCACACACAAGAAAGAAACGAAAAAACGAGCATTGCCAGTGACCGTAACTGATTCAATTTGTGTTGTAGCGGTTTTTGCTTCGAGTTTTCTTCTACGCTCTACAAATACACATCAAAATAGCTGAAACTTCTCTCGATGGAGTTTACTATAAAGGAGAAAGTTTGATGCAGCGGCTAAAGTGTTGAAAGTGACAAGAAATCGTAGCAAATTTTGAATTTTGAGTGAGACAATGGGTTTACCAATAAACGAGTCGATTCCGCGGGTGCCCGAGCCGCACTCGGAGATATCAATAGAAGATGAGAAACTTAGCTCCGATCTGTACATACGAACGAGCTGGTTCGATTCAGCACTGGCCCTCGACCAGATAGAAAAGGTAAGCACAACTTCCGAGAAGCTCAGGCTCGCCTTCAAAATGGTCGCAGTTTACAGCTTAAAGGGATGCAGTTCCGATGAACATGTTCGTAAAACTGTGACGAGTTCTTTCTGGTGATTTTCTTCTCATTCGGATGATTTATGACGTCTCTGCTGGATACTCCAATGTCACCCGAGTTATCTACGATAGTTTTTAAAATATTCCAGAGTGAATCCGTCGCAGGCGATCGCAATCTCAATTAAAATACGATAAAATTTCATTCTCCATGCAAGGCAGAATCTGAGTGAACTGCTTTTTCGCTACGTCGGATTTTTTTTCTTGAAATTTCATTCAAAACCGACCACCCAACAAGATCTCTTTTTTTCTTTCGTAAAATCTCACTCGAAGAAATTCTCGTCATGAGTTTTCAGCGATTCGGATCTTCGCAAAGGAATTAATTCGGAATTTACGAACGTTTCTTGCGGTTTTGGGTGATTTTTGGACAGAATTTTTAAGTGTTCAAGTTGTTTCAATTTAATTTTCGAATGGAAGTTGAGTTGAACTTCGTTATTTTTTATTAATACTTTGTAATGTTCTCGGTGGGCATCAAACTGTGAATATTTGATTGTCGGTTCTTTGTGCATTAATTCTGCACAACTCTTGAAGAAATCTTGAAAGCTTGATGTTGTAACTCAACCCACAAATCGTCAACACGGCCTTGCATATTTTCTATTAGTCAGAAAACTTGGGTAAAACTGATTCCAAGAAGATCAAGGAATTCATTTAAAACGTATAACTCCGGCAAGCCCAAAATCTCAAAATAGATGACGATCTGTTTGAAAATATTCTTGGTTCAAGTTTAAGGATGTAATAAAAAGCTTTTATCAAAGTTATTACTGAAAGAGAGTTTAAGCATTTTTATTTTAGGAATGCTAAGCTTTAAAGTTCATACTTTTCTAGGTTCTACGGCTTTCGATTCAGAGTTCTGATTACTCCTTGGAAACTATTTGAAAGGCTATAGAAACTTTTAACTTTGCTTTTAGACCAAATTCAGGTTGTGAAGTAACTGAATGTTTTTAAAGCTTGACTTGGACTAGTTTTGGTCACAATTAATGACTGTTTAAAAGTTGAAACACGTTGGTTTTTAATGTTTTTAATTCAGTTAATCTTTAAAACCTGGATTGCATCAGCTTTTCTGTCGAAAATTCCGATCATTTTTCAGTCGAGGATCGGAGTTTGTAATTGCCAGTTACATGAACCAGCATAACTATAGTCTTGGAACTTATTGATTGATTTATTTCAACAATGATCCACCGGCCATTGAATGTCTTAATTTCTCCACCGATCCACGTCCTAAGAAGTTACCCAGGCAAAAGCAAAGGCTTCCGCACAAATAGTCGATAACTAATGATTAAAACGAGACCGTCGATTAATTTTTTCATAAATACTATTCGAATGAAGTCATAAAACCTAAAATTTGACCTGGGTCTGAAGAATTAAGAGATTTTACAAAAATCGAAAACATTCATGCTACATTTTTTCTTCTGCTGATCATTTTTCTACCTGAACATCCATTTTTTCTTATAAAAAAACTTTATGTTTTTCTTATAATTTTTGTTAATACAAGTTTTCGAAGTTGAAAGAGTGCGGTAGATCCATGCTCGTGCGCTTGTGTGTGTGTACGATTTATGAGCCAAAGACATAAATCTCTTTCACCAGCAGAGATACACTGGTATGAGGCCTGAAAGAGGAAAAATTTGAAAATTTGTTTCGTAGATCACAAATGAATGTTCGGAGAATGCACTACGTTAGCGAAACAAGGAGTGTTTGACATGAAAAACGAAAAAATAATCAGTCGGCTGTGCTAGCCACCCAACTGCGTGCGAATGTTCTTGTCTCAGCGGATATTTTTCAAAGCCAAACCGCTTCGCAACGTCTTCGCCGCTTTGTCGGACATAAAAATCATTAATTTGATTAGTCATTACGAATGCTTCCCCGCAATCCGGCTCTGTGGCGACCGCCAGTGTGATATCTTCATTAAGGTCTGCTTCTTTCCTCATCCTTCCTTCTCTCTTTCTTCTATTTATGCTGTTGTTGTATTCCAAAGCATTAGCAAGACCTCCGAGAAAATGAAGATGTTAGTTTAGCGCTTCTAGGGATTGTCGGAGAACCATTGGGACAATGATCGATTTGTTTTGACTCTTGAACTATTTTTCATTTACTCTGAGAGCGCAATTTTAGAATTCTTCGTTTCTTCTTAAGATTCGCAATAATCGGGACATTCCTAGCCCAAAGGCACAGATGGCGGCGTATTTTTGGTTTCTCTTTCTTGACGAGTCAATTTTCATTGTTCCCAAATCGAAACGAAAGAGAGATGAAAAAAATCTTCTGCTTCGTTTCAATGTTCAAGCTTTTTTGTGAATTGACAATCGAATCGATGTTTGATACAATTTTGAAAATAAGAATTTTATAGAATTCTGGAAATATGTTTTGAGTTAATCGGCTTTGAAGGACGATAAAAATTGCGTCATGTTGGTTTTCCTTCTTAATGCAAACATGAAAGACTGGAGATTTAAAGAATTGTTACTTTTGTGATGATTTTATGGAATGATCATGTGTCTGACAATGTTTCGATCTAGTGGCTGTTGCAAGATTGGATTTCTTTCCTGAAACTGTGGACATAACTGAACATAGTCTGAGGGGTGACTTGCAGTTTAGTATTAAGAATAATTGAAGATGACTTTGTGACACTAGTTTTAGTTCTATTTTTGGGCTTGTTAGTAAATATTTTTGTAAGCAACACCATCTTTGACTAGCCGAAAAATGGAATTTATTCTTGTATACGTAAATGAACACTTAACATCACTTCAAACTTTTAACTGCATCTCAAGCCTCAAAAAATTGGAGATATGCTATTGAAAGATAGTGTTGGCCAACAATTAAACTCTTCCACATATTCCCCACAGACACCACCTTCCAGAATGCACCTTTGAACAAAGTTCAGTTCGTGATCTTCCTTAAAAATTAACTAAGAATTCCCAATCAAAGCATGATGTGGATGACGCACTTGATTTTCTCTCTTCTTTCCGCTTCATCACGTTCTGTTTAATGATAAACATATGGAAACTGGCAAACTCAAGCTATTGTGACAACTTCCGGGGAGAGAATTTATGTTGCAGTTTGAAGTTTGAACATTTTTTAATTGAGATTTTGTTGTTTCTCGTTTCAGGACAAAGCAAATGGCAGACGAACGTCGATATACTTACGTCACTTCTTTCAGTCACATTTCTACAAACTTGGTCGAAATATTGACAAACATGCCGGCATCATAATCTTCATGGCGGCGCTAGTGCTGGGCTCGTTTTGTGTCGCCCTTCTAAAGACAGTCACCTTTCATTCAAATGTAAATCAATTGTGGCTAGAAGTTGGCGGAAATCTCGAGCAAGAACTCGCGTATACAGAAAAAGCGCTCGGGTACATGGACACGTCCACCAACAACCAGATGCTGATACAAACTATAAAGAACGAAGACGCAACCATTCTCTATGACAAAGCGCTGCTGGCCCATCTTCGGGTGGTAAAGCAGGCACTTTCAGTCGAAGTGTACATAGGCGACGCCGAGTGGGCGCTGAAGGACCTTTGTCAGCTACCGTCGATTCCACGCTTCGATGAACATTTCTTGGAGCAGATCCTCGAGATCGTAATACCATGCGCCATAATAACACCACTCGACTGCTTCTGGGAAGGCAGCAAACTTCTAGGTCCCGACAGGGTTCCGCACATTCCTCTAGGGTAAGTTAAAAAACCTCGTATTGCGTAGAGACAAGATCAAGTGTAGATTTGGCGGTGAAATTCGCCTTTAATGCCTTAATCAAGCTTTTTTACGAGCCATCGAACAACCGTAAGCTTCGATTTTGATGATTTTCCCAAATTTTAATGTTTCTTTAATGTCTTAACTAAAAACATTGATTCCTGCCCGGGACAGCTGAAAAAAATTAATTTATTTTCCATCTCTTGACCTTCTTCTTCGAAGAAGATGTAAGAGAAAATCCCATAAAAAACCTGATAGAATTGATGTTTCTTTAATGTCTTAATGGAGACGTAGAAGAATGAAGCGTCTTCGGTGAGGTCTTCCCAAGCAACATGAAAGAAAGCGAAAGAAATGTAAAGAGAACCGGGATAAGACAATGTTAGAATGAAGAAGAAGAAAATACTACGAATGGAGGTTCGAACGCGCATTGATCAGGAGTAGTATTTTCAGTTCCGCTTGTGTTCGTGGTTCGTCTGACGTTACATGAATACGAAATCACACGTGAAATATTTTTGAACGCTTTGACAATCTTATTTTGAACGGATGGAAGTGAATTTAGCTTCGGTATTTTCATTAATCAAAATTTGCGCCCATTGATGTTTAGACTCAAAAGCTTGCTGTCATAAATTAAAAGCTTTTCTTAAAGCCTTATTCCTTGATCTTACTGTCTGTGATCATTAAATTCCAACAGTTTCTATAACTTTAAAATCTCCCACAGGCTCATCAAAAAGTTTGGCACCATCAGCTGGTCATCACTTAATCCAATCCATCTCTTCGAACAAGCGAAGATGACAAAATCCTACAGCCACGAAGAAAAACTGGAGAATAGCGATCAAGGAATGATTTCACAGGTTGAACAGTACATGAAGCAGGCTGGAATCTCTACTGGGTACATCAAGAAGCCATGCTTGAACCCTTACGATCAAAACTGCCCAGACACAGCGCCAAACAAGTTCTCGAAACAATCACCCGACATCGGGGCTGCTCTTAGCGGAGGTTGTTACGGTTATGCCGTCAATTTCATGCACTGGCCTGAAGAACTCATCGTCGGTGGTGCTACGAAGAACGCAACTAACCATATACACAAAGCCAAAGCCCTTCAAACTGTCGTTCAGCTGATGAGTGAACAGGAATTCTACGAAAACTGGAAGGGCCATGTCAAGACGAACGATGCTGGATGGGATATCAAGAAGGCACGTGACATTCTGAACGCTTGGCAGGAAAAATTCGCGAACGAGGTTTGTTTGAATTATTTTATATTTTATCATTGAAATAATAATTGTGTCAACATTAGGTTCGCAACTTGATGCGCGTAGAAGGCAACACGACGTATAGCGACTTCAACTTCAACGCCTTCAGCTCAAGCACACTCAACAACAGCTTGCGACAGCATTCAAAGCCAAACTTGCTTCATTTGTCGATTTGCGTTGTGGTGATTTTCGCGTACGTCGGCATTGCTCTGTATCGATTTGGCGATCCTGTCAACGGACAAAGCGGCGTTGGAATATTCGGAGTTTTGCTATTGTGCAAATCTACAGCGGCGGGACTTGGAATCTGTTCTCTTCTTGGAATTCCTTTCAACGTGGCTACGACGCAGGTTGTGCCGCTCATCGCCCTTGGACTTGCCGTTGATCAGATATTCTTGTTGACTCACGGCTACGACTCCCGGAGAAACAGCAACGAACAAATGCACACTGCGCAGATCTTGAAAAAATATGGTCTGAGTGTATTATTCAATGGAGCTGCGACTGCCACCTCGTTTCTTAGTGCCGCAATTCTCCCGATTCCTGTTCTCAGAGCTTTTGCTCTCCAAGCCGCCATTCTGATCACCGTCAACCTCTTCGCTATTCTTTTCGTCTTCCCCGCTTTCATCACCCTCGACTTGAGACGACGACGATCATCGCACCTCGACATCTTGTGCTGTCTGCCCAGCTTCACAAGCAGAAAGGACGTCGTGAAGGACATCAACAGAAATCGACACTTGGAAGCCGCTTCGGTTCTCAACACCCGCGCAAGTGAATCCACCAAGGATGATTCACTTCTACCGGGCACAGTGAAACCCAAAAAGTGCTCGAAACTTAACACAAAAATGTTCATTGACATCATTTTGAACGGAAAAGTGAAAGCTCTGGGAATCGTTTCGATTATCGCTCTACTTGGATCATCGGCATACGCCACCATTAAACTCCAAGATGGTTTTGAGCTGACCGATTTGATCCCACGCAACACCAGCGAGTACAACTTCATCAACGCCCAAAGCAAACTCTTCGGATTCTACAACATTTTCGCCGTCACGCAAGGGAATTTTGAATACCCACAAAACCAGAAGCTTTTGAAGGAATACCACGAGTCGTTCATTCGTGTGCCGAACATAATCAAGAACGACAACGGCGGCTTGCCCGATTTCTGGTTGGACATCTTCCGCAGCTGGCTGCTGACACTTCAACGCGCCTTCGACCGCGACTACGCATGCGGTGCCATCTCAAAGGAACGGTGGTATGGAAATGCATCAGTTGACGGAATTCTGGCTTTCAAACTTCTTGCGCAAACCGGTCGTGGCGATAATCCAATTGACAAGACGCTGATTACGCACAATCGACTAGTGGACGTTGAAGGAATCATCAACCCGAAAGCCTTCTACAATTACTTGTCGGCATGGGCCTGGAATGATGCTGCTTATGCGGCTTCACAAAGCAACTTGAGACCATCGCCACGAGAATGGATCCATTCACCCAGAGACAAGGATATGGAGATCCCAAAGAGCGCGCCCTTAACCTACACTCAACTGCCTTTCTATCTCCATGGACTGTACACGACAAAAGACATCAAAGTGGTCATCGAAGGTGTTCGCGAACTGTGCAACAAGTTCACATCCAAAGGCTTGCCGAACTACCCATCCGGCATTCCGTTCCTGTACTGGGCGCAGTATTTCAACCTCGACACACTGATAAGCATCGCTTTGATTGGATCCGCCGTGGTTACCTTCATTCTTGCGCTGATCTTCCTGCAGTCACTGCCCGCCGCTATTCTTATCCTTGTCAACGCATACTTCCTGTTCTCACAACTGTTTGGCGTTATGCTGATACTCGATTTCAGATTGTCGGCGATCTCAGCCGTTGTTCTTATCGCGAGTGTCGGTTTAAGCATCAGTTACACCGCCAACATCACTTTGGTAAGTCAATTGACACTTTTTGTTATTAAATCCTTGCTAACATCTAACTTTCCTTACAGGGTTTTGTGACCTCCATTGGCAACCGCGAACGCCGTCTCAGGCTGGCATTGGAACACACAATACCATTCATCCTTCACGGGATCACCACCAGCATTATCATCCTGTTAATCCTTTATTTTTCACCCTTCGAGTTCATCGTGAAAAATTTCTTCTTCCTTCTCATCTGCTTCTGGCTTCTTTGCGCCTTCAACAGCCTGTTCCACTTCCCAATGCTTTTACTTCTTTTCGGACCTGCAGCCGAACTGGTGCCACACCTTCACGTCAATCGAATTTCAACGCCCTCGCCGCAACTGAAATCGAGGAACCACAAGCAAAAATTGATTACTCTGCACAGCAAGCGATCGTGTCGGAAGAAGTCGCACTACTGCAGTGCCAAGAATCCGCACATGAACAGCGATCCGTCACTTACGACTATCACCGAAGAACCGTCCTACCAATCTTCGGCGTCTTCCATCTCGAATGCAAGCTATCGCGATGGCAACATCAGCGACAGCAGCGTGGGTTCCAGGACGTTCAACAATCCAACAGCACCGCGGTTCCACAATGTTCACGAGCCGCGCAGCAGGAATGTGCAAGCAGAAGACATAAATATCGAAACCAGCCAGCCGTCCATCAAAAGTATAATTGTGCAACCAGAAGTCACCGTCGAGACTCATCGCAACGGCAGCCAAGACACCACGAAAGTCACAGCCACCGCAAACATCAAGCTTGAGTTTACAACCAGCGGAAATACGACGACGACTAAAACCACGACGTCGACCAGCAGCTGATGTGAAGAAGCTTGAAAGTATTATTTCATGAATTTAAGTAAATCGGAGCTGTTAGCTTGGCTGCTTTTCGACCGACAGACACTTCTGGTAACTCAGGGCCAACAAGTTATGATGAATTTGAAAGAATTTTAAATTTTAAAAATTTATAGAATCTCAAAATGACTGAAAACTCGCAATAGTCATTAATTGTTACTTGCCAAAAACTGATTAACTCGATGTAGATGATTAAATAGTTTAATGAACCTTTTCTGTACGCATTTGCAAGTGCCTGAAGCTGCTGAAGTTTCAGATCGCTTTCCTTTAGGTTAAGAAAACTTTCAAAAAATTGAGAAATTTTGTAAAGTTTGGAAGATTTTGGATCCATTGACTAGAGTCTCTGAAGACATCTCAGCGTTGGATCTTGAGTAGGATCATTCAGTAATAGATGAATGATGTGACAAACGAAAAGCCAATTTAATAATTAAGTCAAAGGGAACATGTTAAAATTGAAAAGACTTGTACATTGTAAGCCTTAATGTATTTACATTGGAGAGAAATACTCACTAATTATTAAATTAAATCAATAAAGATCAATAATTTTAAACTAATGCTCATGTAACTTAAAATCAAAAATAATTAAACAAATAAAACGAAATGAATGCACATAAAATGATTGTTTACGGTTTTTTAGCGACGATGAAAGAACTTTTTAGCGTCCATGAATTTCCTAAAACCACAAGCTTAAAAGCTTTCTTCCTTATAAAAATCACAAGCTTCTCAATTTTCTTTAATTATTCTTTATTAAATAAATTCATCCTTGTTATAATTGTTGATTTTCCTGTCTTGAAGCAAGAATTCATTTCTAAGTTTCATTTATTTTAGGGGATGATTTGATTCCGTCCAACCAAAGGCGAAAAACTGAAGAGGGTGAAAATTCACAAGAAAGCTCGCCAGGAAGCTTTTCCTATTTTCGTAGCCCAACTTCAAAGCATTTTAGTACTTTCTGAATATTTTCTTGTGTTTCTCGATAAAAGTGAAAATAAAATTGCACAACAGCGATAACATAAATAAACTTAAATGACGATTAATGATGCGCAATCATGAAGTTTAATTCATCCACGGTTAACTATCTCGAAAGTGTCTTTTAAATATTCAATTGAAGAGTTCTTCCAGCCTCAGTTAAGGCTTGAGATGTAGAGTGACTTGAAATGGTGTTTTCGTTTCTGGATTTGCGTTTATGTGTTCACTACGAATTAATTTTCATGACTTTCAAAGCTACTCGGAGTTAAAATTTAGTTCGAAAGCAGTTCAACGAATAATTTGGAACGAAAATATTTAACGTTATGTAGAGCTGATGCCGAAGACTGGTCCAATCCGCACGAACAATCGCCTAAGTACACTTTTCAGCTCGGGTTTCATGTCGATGCACATCATGTCGCAGAGAAGCGAGTAGTAGCTCGAAGCGTGTGTTGCAAACTGGAACAGAAAAAATTAAGTCTAAGTTCAAGAATGATTGCGCAAACTATATTTCTCACCCTTCGATCCTGCATTTTCAGTAACCTCGTCATAACTAACAGCAACAATGACGTCCAGGCATCCCGGTGAGGCTCGCTTTGCAGTGCCAGGAAATATTCCAAAGCTTCTTTACACACGCTGATCAGCCGCTGCTCAATCTCTACCCAATCGTCACGTCGATTCTCGTCGCTGTACATTTTGAAGAGAATCCGAAGCACACACGCCAGTGATTGTGTCTCCTGTTTCAGGAGATTTGGCTTGACTGACCCTTTGAAGCCGGCCTTCCATAGAACCGTTCGCTGGTCGTGGTTGCGATTAAAGTTCTTGGCAAAGCGGTGACTTTCGATGAGGCACTCGACGAATTTTATGAGGTGTGCGGTGCTTAGAAAGCTGTACATGCCTTGTTCTTCCCGTTGACACTCGCCATGTTCACCACCAGACATCATTGAAATGTTACCGCTCTGGTTGATGTCGGCTGTGGCCATCGCAAGCGTCTCCGCGTCTTCCTTCTTCGAGGTGGCTGGGAAGAAGATGATGTTGTCTATGGTCTGTATCAGCTCCAATTGTACAACGCATTTAATCAACAGGCTTGAGAAGAGTCCGCCGGTGTGTGTTATGAGGTCAGTCTTTCCATCCTCCGAGTTGAGACTGTACACGGAATGTTGAGAGTTGCTTCTTTTGAGAATGCCATGACGAATTTCACCGTTTTCGGTGACCGAGTGTCGGGGCTGATTCAACGACAGTGGCTGCTGTGTCTGATTCGTGTCTGGCTTCCATGTCAGCAGTTCATCCGGCAACGTGTGTCGGAAAATCTCGAGAATGCACGAACAAGTCGCATCCCAAGTGTCGTCATCGAACTTGGATCCGTTGGAAATCACCAGGTTTTCGAGGCAATTGGTCCCGCTACGCGCTAGCTGCTCATTGTTCTGTTGCACACACCATTGCAGTTGACTATACAAGTCCGTAAGTAACAAAGGACCAAGCATGTCGAAAAATTGCGTGAATACATCGACGATCGAGTATAACGCGTGGTTGCATGTTGTGGTCATCCACTCGGCTTTTTCGGTGTGGTGTTCTGGGAGTTTCATATTGTCAAAGATCCGGAAGAGAATCTTAAACAGGTCGCGCCACCAGTTTGCCTTGAAGGTATCGCCGTAAGTCTTAACGATCTCAAACAGCACAGTCAGTCCTCGAGTTCGCACGTCGAGCTTGCATCGATTCACGACGCACGACAGCGAGAACAACATCGGGAACCAACCCCGCACCCACACTCGATCTTCTTCCAGCACGTTGATATCGTTTTCCATACCAGTGTGTTCTGCAAACTGCTGCGGAGAGTCGTTGACCGACACTGCGCACGTTCTCAGCAGTCGAATGGCCTCCATTGAGATGTCAGGGAACCGCGGATTGGACGCAAACTCTTCCAGACTCTTGACCGCATCGGGGAACGAGTCGATCATGATGTGGAACTGCTTCTTATAAAGGACGGTTACGATTTTGCCGGTGGTTTGGAATGCGAGGTCAACGATCGACTCGTCGTTATCACCGGCGGCCAGATGAAACACCGAAAAGATGTTCTTCCAGCCTGACTTAATGTTGAGCGACTGAGAGTTCACCATTTGAGCGACGCATCGCACGACCATGTCACGAATGGCCAGCGAGTGAGTCTTCTTCATAATGTGTTCGAAGGGACGTAGAAAGTCTTTCTGGAAGCGGAAGTTCGTGAACTCGCCCTTCTCGATGAACTTCATAGACAGCTGACGAAGCGAGTCTAGGGCGAAAAAGGCGATCTCTTCGTTGGTGTTGGACCCGACGGAGTTGAAGTAGTCGCCTAAAACTTGCCAGATTCGCGACCACTGCAGACGGATGCGGCCCATGTTGTAGTACGAAATCTCGACGATCTTTTGAAGCGAGAACATGCGCGGTTGCGCATTATTGAGTTCATCAAGTGACACTTGGCAAAGAGCCTTCACAAAGTCCACGATTGACAAGCCATCGAGTCGAGTGGATCCGGTGAATATGCGATCGACAGCAACGACTACCGACTGCGAACTCGTCTCGCCGATGTGCTCTTTGACACTCGGATCCAAAGCATCGCGGTGGGTTGGCCCGGAAAGGTATTGAGGTCGCACTCCGGTTCCGATCATCTGTGCTAGCTCGAGTTGCGAAATGCACTTGACGATGTCCAGCCAACTCGACCCCAAATAATTTCCATCGGTGTGCGCCACCATAATCAGCGTCTTGATCGTGTCGATATTTTTTGCCTTCATTTCAGTGATTGGCGAGTTTGCTGTCAGCAGAGTGAAGTGAGCCAGTGCCTGAACGTAAGCATCACGCTCAAGAGTCATGTGGAAGATGCAAGCTATTCGAATTGCACAACGAATGCCGTCTAAACACAGGTTGGCGATCTCTGGATCGTCGCAGTCTTGAAGACCAACGGAAAAGGCAGCCAGAAACGGCGTCCAAGCCATCTTGAACATCGGTCGGACGTGTTCCAGGTGCTTTGCCGATGTGAACGACTCTCGGACGTGTGAAACAGACTCCATAAGATTCTTCGCAGTGGCCGAGATTGCTTCCATCTCCATGTTCCACACCAGTTTGCGCTTCTTCTCGTTGATGATCACTTGTTTTCCGCTTGGCTTGCTGATCACCGTGTTCTTCATTTTGATCTCGTGGTCGGAAATCTCATCGTAAATCGACGACAGATATTCTTCAGGCAGGTCCTTGCTGTCGCTAATGCCCCTGTTGAGCTTGATGTACTGCTCCTTGGTCATCTTGTTCTTGACTTGAGGCGAGTGCAGGTCGGTCGTTAACATGATCACCGAAAACGCAAGCACATAAACAGTGTCGGCGCTTGTGAAGAGCGTGTTGTTCGGGTTGCACTCGCAGTATCTACTGGCAAACTTCTCCATGAGTCGATCGATCTTTTGCGCTTCGCCGGGCAATCGAAAGCCTTCGAGGAAAAATCTCAATGCCGCAACTATGTCCAAGTCGTTGAAATCTTTAGCGTCGATGTAGGCACACATGATGGCCTTGCTTTGTTCGTCGTTGTCGCCGAGAAAGTCACCCACTTGGGTCTTGTCAAGCCGGTCGTCTTCAATCAGCCATTTAGCGACGTCATCGATGCCTGAGCCAAGTAGCGAACGTTCTTGCAGGAACTGAATGCCTTTCTTTGGCTTCTTGTTGAACATTTCAATGCCAGTTTCCATCAGTTCCTTGCGCTGTTTTCGTTCTTCCAGCTCCTCAGGCAGGTCGAGAACTTCCTTGTTCCCAGAGTTATTGTTGTTGTTAATACTGCTGGCCGAGTTTAAGCTCAGACTTGACCCGCTGTTTCGAATCGATGACTGGTCGGTTGCATCAGTTTCATGCGTGTTTTTATGCACCGACTCGCCGAGCGTCGTCTGCAGGTTCGGATTTATATACAAGTCCTTGCTCCACTCGACCTTGCACTTCAGGATCGAGACGAGGCACTCGAGTCCCTTGATTCGCATGGATTTCTCTTGATATGTGGTCGCACCCAGCTCTAGCGCTTGCCGTCCTTGCGCAATTTTTGAAAGGTCGTTTACTAATCGCTCGAAGAGATTCGCAGCTGAGAAGTCACAGTCGTAGTTGATATAAATATCGACGACGCTTTGAGCATCAGCGCAGATCCGTGTCAGCGCTTGGATCACCATGAATTTGTGTTCAAACGTTGAACTTGATGTTTCCAGGATGTTCAGGAAGATCTCCTTGAAGAAAACTTCAATTTGCTTTTTCAGATGAACTTTAAAGTTGGAAAGCAAGGCCACGAAAATAGACAGCGACAGTTCAAATACCTCCGGCACCGAGCTCACACCGTTCTTGGACAACGCTACGCACAAATACTGCTTGATAGCCATGATGAACATCTCATTGGACCGGAAGATGGGCCCGGCGTTCTGAAGTATCGACAGCAGCAAGTGCAACGACAGAATCTTCGACCGCAGCTCGTGCGACTTAGGGTCGGGTGTGCCCTCGGGCAGTGGCTTCATTGACAGTTTGCACAACGCTCGGAATACCAGAAAAGCGTCCTTTTGAAGGACGTGCGTGAACTTTGCAGCTGCGATGTTCTCATGCTCCAATCCGATCTCCATGCTGTCTTGTGATGGCGCGTCGTCGTTGGAAATTGTGCTGACGATCAGAATTTTCTTCAAAGGCTCTTCTACTGGTTCAGGTTCGGCTTCTTTGCCATTGAGCTGGGTTTCTACAAAGTCCACAGCATTGTCTAATATTTTATCGACAAATTTCTTCACATATTCTTCCATGTTTTCCTCGTCGGTGTCTTCAACAACCGAGTTTTCTGGTTTTGCTTCGACTTTTTCACTTGTTGAAACCAATGCAGTTGATCGTTCGGGTACTGGTACAACAGTCTCGTATGCTTGGTTTTCCATTCGCGTGAATATGACGTTCAGCATCTGTGTGAGCGTCGCTCGAGCTGTTGTCTGGTTGATGAGGTTTTTACTGGATAGGTAAATGTCGTAACAAGTCCGCACCGCCTAAAATCGCAATCATCAAACACACTTATCACGGTTCCACTGCCGTTTCTCACCTGTAGAACGGTTCCTTCGTGAACTTCCACATTCTGCGACGTGACAACGGTCAACAGCGCTTTGATGATCTGTAGCTGGACGCCTTCGTCTGTCTGCGGGCCCATGAAGCAGTTGCAGATGGTGGACACGATGCGGTCGATCAGAAATTTGCCAGGATTCGACGAGTCTGCAATGTTGCCAGTCAAATGTCCATATGCTATAAGTTTTTGCAAGCAGTCCAAGGCTGTGACAACGATTCGCGGCGTTTTGCTTTGACAGGCCAGCTCGAAGGGCAGGAAGTACTTCTCGGCATTGATCGTGTTGGACGAATCGTTCTTGGGCATCGGCAGGGCCGTCGAGTGCTCGGATCCTGTCGCAACCTGTCCATTCTCGTCTTTGATTTCCTCTACAAGTGCACAATCAGAGCCACGGTTACAACGAATTGAGGCCAACGTTCTTCAATGTTACACAAATTCCACCGTCACAGACGAAAATCAATAAAAACCACTTTCGCTGATAAAAAACCAACCTTTTAAAGTTGTGATTGCTGACTCACACGCCTTTTTCAGCTGCCCTTGCCGCTTGATGTCCTTATCAGCAAGAATTTTCTCTAAAGCTCGTACGATAAACATCTCCTTGGTTTTGTTGGGATAATTTTGCATTTTCCTTTGAGACGACGGTGTTCGCTGAAAAGAGAAACGAAATTGACAACTCATTCGACAACATTCGACAAAACAACGAAGAATCCTTACTTTCTTCACATATCCGCTGGAGTTCTCGTTGCCACGCGTCTTCTGGTGGCACTTCTTTAATCGGTGGCGGGTTCAGAAGTTGTTTTGAAGTCTTTATGCCTGAAATCTGTGACGGTCTACAGAAAATTATTGAGCAGGGATTGCGAACTTCTTTTCGTGGGTGCGAATCTTCTGCGATCGACAGGGGCTGCCGACTTTTGACCGGGACGCGCAACTTTCTTTCTTTTCCATTGAATTCTCTCAACGTGACACTTGGAGCAGAAAATAATTATTCGAAATGACGTAAGTTACCGCTTGATCACCGCGAATGCCATCCTAAATCAACCACGAGGTCATCAGCAGTCGGCGCGGCATGGAGTTCACTCGATTCCGTGCCTGTTCGCCGACTCTGATGCAGAAATAACTTGATAACCTCAAGCAACAACCAAAGCCAGGAGTTTGAAGATAAGAAACCACTTTCTGCTCCATGGATAAAGTTGCGAAAGCGATGCCGGCTCTCAGTATCCTCAATTTATCAAGGCAATGCCGATTTATTGATCACCAAGAGAACCCAACAGCACAAAATCAATTAAAAACAGGAATCGTCATTATTGTAACTATTCACTTTTTCTTTTAGGTCGAAGGTCTCTAAGGACATTCTGTACGAGTGCGTCAACGAGTTGCTGAAGACCTCGGAAGACAAGAAGCGCAAGTTCCTCGAGTCGGTGGAACTCCAGATCGGACTCAAGAACTACGACCCGCAGAAGGACAAGCGTTTCAGTGGAACCGTCAAGTATGTTGAACTTTGGTAACTCACTCTTTAACCTTGTCTCGGTGGCAAGGAAGCCACAGGCCGGTTGGCTTGTGGCGGACCTCGACTCAGGGTCTTAAAACCTAATTGAGGAGGAAAGTTTCCACAATTTTGTGTTTTCTCTCCGAAATTTCTCTAATCTTGTCTTGAATTACTTCGTTGGTGAGTGCACACTGCCCATCTATACAGCATTATCTAGAGGAACGTTTAACCTGTGCTAACA
>JPYR01000728.1:0-16657 GCA_000775305.1 Belgica antarctica | reverse complement strand
CTCGACTCAGGGTCTTAAAACCTAATTGAGGAGGAAAGTTTCCACAATTTTGTGATTTCTCTCCGAAATTTCTCTAATCTTGTCTTGAATTACTTCGTTGGTGAGTGCAAACACTGCCCATCTATACAGCATTATCTAGAGGAACGTAAACCTGTGCTAACGCTGCATTTTACCCTCCACAGGCTCAAGTTCATCCCACGCCCAAAGATGCAGGTGTGTATTCTCGGTGACCAGCAGCATTGCGATGAAGCCAAGGCTCTCGAAGTTCCATTCATGGATGCCGAAGCTTTGAAGAAGCTCAACAAGAACAAGAAGTTGGTGAAGAAGCTCGCCAAGAAGTACGACGCCTTCCTCGCCTCAGAGTCGCTTATCAAGCAGATCCCAAGATTGCTAGGCCCGGGTCTCAACAAGGCCGGTAAATTCCCTGGTCTCTTGGCTCACTCCGAGTCGATGACCCAGAAGATCGATGAGGTCAAGTCCACCATCAAGTTCCAGATGAAGAAAGTGAGTTGTGCAATAAACACAGTGCCTGCCCAACTGCTAAATTTTCACTCTTTTAGGTCTTGTGCTTGTCCGTCGCCGTCGGTCACGTCAACATGACCGCCGATGAACTCGCCCAGAACGTCCATTTGTCGGTCAACTTCCTGGTCTCGCTGTTGAAGAAGCACTGGCAGAACGTCCGCTCGCTCCACATCAAATCCTCGATGGGACCACCACAGCGCCTGTACTAAGCGGTGCTTGATACGAAACTCGTCTTTGCTTCTCTTGAGATCTTGAACTTTATACTGGAATAAAGTTCGGAAATAGACAAAAAGTTTATTTGCAAATTTTATTGAAGTTTTCAGGTGCTTTCAGCGATAGAAAACAAATTTATTAATTTAATTCAACGAGTTTTTAACGAAAACACTGCCTTTCAGGAATTTGACGACGTGATAATCGAAATATGGAGCTAAAACGATGTCTAATCCTTGCATATCCAGTTCCATTATTATTTCACGCGGGCTTTTCTCGATCTTCCATCCGTCTTTGGAGACTTGCAATGTCTTCAATACTTGGATATGTTTTTTGATGTTCTTCAACTCGAAGAGAAACCGTGAAGTCTAAGTCGAGGTGTCGACGTCGAGATGTTTGTTCTTTCGGCCGTTTTGGCAAATATAGTAGATCTGAACTTCACTAAGACTGGGCGAGGCTTGTGCAATGCACCTCCAATAGTAAGCAATAGCAAGCTTTGTCATGTTCTTGCAGGCAGCCGCCTTGAGAAGCGACGAACAGAAGCAGAAAAAGCTTTGCAGATGCGGCCAGTTGTCTGTCACCGCATCCAGGTCAGCGTTTATGATTTTACAAGTAAACTTGACTTGCATCCAAAGATTGCGTAGATTTGGAAACAGCCGTGGAATTCTGTTCAGGCCATCTGCCTTTAACGTTTAAACAAGTCAGTCAAATTCTTGTTTCTTGCTTTCTTGTAGAATATTCCGGTCGTCGGGAGAGGCGAGAAATGGATCTTTAATGCAGTCAGTGATGAAAAGTTGGCGGTTACAGTTTCGAAGGAATTTCTCCAGTTAGTTGAAAGGCACGAGACGCGGTCTTTGAACTGCTAAGCCAGCAATATTGTCTTAACATTGAACCAATGTGGTATTGTTGCATGAAGAGGCGTTTGATCTTTAGCTCTGATTGCAATGGTTTCATCACGAAGTTGTCGGGAACAGAATCCAATGACAGCAAGTTCATGTTCGATTGGTTTCGAACCATTCAATTTAAAGTCGTTCTGTGCTAACCTTCTTAATGAAAATTACCCCCGATTTCTTTTGATATCAAAGGACGATTCCGAGACATTCTGAGTTTGTTCAATCTCGAGTTATGAATTATTTCTTGAGCTAGAATTTTATTTGGAATTCCGCGATTGCGTGTCGAAACGACCTTCAAATCTGCAAAAACATTTATATTGTTCGAATATGCGTCGATTGAGTGTCGAAAGCAGTAGTGTTAGAAAATATTACTTCTCTCAAATTACGCGTTGAATTTAGCTAACTTAGTGTCGGTCGAGTGATTTCTGGTCTTGTGGTGCGTCAGTGATGGACGCGAACGAATTGTCTTGGGTGGTAGCTGGAAAAGATGAAAAACAAATCGAAAAAGTGCTCGAGAGCTTTTTGACAAAGGTTTGTTTTCAGATCGTTTCTTTATTGATTCCCAACGCCTGACACTCGAATGCATGACAAGAATGCTTAAACTCTTGCCAGCGAGCAATGCCTTGAATTATTGCGAACTATTGCACAAATGAGAACGAACATTGATTACCTATTGATTAACTATTGGTCGCCTGCCAGCGAGCAATGTCTTGAACAACTCGATTATACAAAAGTGAACGCACATTGATCGCCCACACAAAATCCATGTGGTTAAATTCGGCCTGAGGTACCAAGAACCTGAGTTGCACTCTACTGCTGGTCATTTCGTTGAAGAGGAGGTCGACATCTCTGGGCCCAGCCATCCAGTCGTTAGTGGAATGGTAGAACGAAACTGGGGCAGTGTGGGTTGTGAAACGGTATGTCGGAGGGAAGAGTTGCCCGTAGCGGAACATGTTCTGGCCTTCGTGGTCGTAGCGTCTGAAAATCCGGCTGCGAACGATCTGAGCGTAGTGGATCATGTTCATCGTGCTTGCACCTGCAGGAGAGTGAGCGTGGATGACTGGAAGCATCGTCCGGTTGACTTCTTGCGAATTGAATCCAGCGATAAGGAAGGTCGTGATTGTGCACATCTCCTGGAATGGTGCACCATCACGGCAGTCGTTATAAGCGGCCGCCCTGTCCATCTCGTTAGTCGGGGCAAAGTAATACGTTCCCATCCACTGCATCGCAAGTGTCATGCTCCATAAGTTTGCTGCCAACCAGATTACGTAAGGTGACCGAACGTTGTGCATGTAAGCAGCCGGTGCGAGCAGCTGACTGCTGGTGATTCTTGCGTTATAGCTGGGAAGCTCACTGATCATGACCAGATAAACAGTTGTTCCCATAGAATGTCCGATGTAGTGAAGTTTTTGTTGTCCGGTGTGCGCCAAAGCGAAATCAATCATAGCGGGCAAATCCTGGACACCGATTTCATGCCAGGAAAAGTCCCAATATGCTTGAGTTGCATTGTGGAGCCAGGAATGAGTGTTCGAGTATCGATTTCCTCTAGAGTTTCCCATCCAAACGTCATAGCCAAGATCAGCCAGCATATAGACCAGGGCCGTTTGTGGACCCATTATGACATAATCCGCGGACGAGCTCAGCATTCCGTGCATCAAGAAAACGACGGGCTTGCCAGCTCTGGGCGGCGATGATGGGCCTCCCAAGCACCGATGCATGTGCAAAATGTAGCCATCGCGTGTGACGACTCTGTGGGTTTCTTCGTTGTAATTGTACTTTCTGAGCAAGCCAGGCTGTGGAATGGATTCGTTAGTAATTTCGTTGAGCCGTTGACTGTCAGCCTTTCAAAACTTACCACGTCCAACAGAGAGTCTTCTAAAACATCATTCGAAGCCACGCAGCAGGCCAGTCCGATAACGAAAATCACTTGAAGCCAGTTCATGTTGTCGTGTCTTTGTTTTGTACGTGATTGAGGAGTTCAATGGTGGGAATGGCGAATTTATAGGCACATTAGCTATTTTTAGGCAAAATGTCCGATAAGATTGATTAATGTCTCATGTCGTCACTGATTGACAAGATAAGCGAAGATAAGGGACGGTTCGGTGGGGGGCGAAGCGTGATCACTGATTGTAACGATTATTTTCTCTTATCTCTTTTCAGTTCGGAAATTCATTTAATCTCTCAAGTCTCACGACGTCTGGACAGTGGACGCTCCTGTGGAAAAACATTATCGACATCCTGAAAACACCAACCACTAAGATTCGGATGCAATGTCTCCAATCGCTGCGTGTGTTGAGCCGCGCAGACCGAACATATCTCAATGAGACTATCAACGACGACCAGTTCGACTGTCTATTGGAGTGCGCGTGCATTGGAACCTCCGGCAAATCATATTCGACGGAGATCCAAACTGAAGCGCTCAAAATATTGTGCAATCTCGTTTTCCAGAGCGCCAAGTGTCAGGAGCTGTGTCTCAAAAACTCTGCTGTCGAAGGAATCCTCAAACGATTGCGGACTTACAAAGATCACCACGTCGAGTTCGACGTGAAGTTCTTCGACATGAAGCTGTTGTTTTTGATCACTGCACTAACACCAAACGTAAGAAGCAAGGTCCGCGACGACTACCACGGACTAGTTTATCTGGTAGAGACGCTTGACTTGATGATGAAGAACGAATCTTCTAAAATCTTTGACCAACAGCAGATCAACTTGATCAACGAGATTCTCAAAGTCTTGTTCAACATAACGGTCACTAGTCCCACGACGGTCGAGACCGAAGAAGACGACGAGCAGCACTTGCACCGCCTGTCGATTGTTTTACACGATCTTCTATTGTTCGAAGCGCGGGCCGCCGACGCGACTGAAGAATATCACTCGAACACCATCAACTTGCTCACGAACATTCCGAACGCCTGCTTTACCGAGTTGGTGCCGCAGGTCACCGATGGATCTGTGTCGGAGACGTTCGAAAACGTCAACATTCACTCGATCAACGTTTTTCTGCGCTTTCTCGAGCTCAAACTGAACAAAATCTTTGGGCCGATGGCTTCGAAGGACTACGAACAGCTTCCTCCGATACTCTCGGTCATGATCAAATGCATTCGAAGCGCAAGCGTCATCAGACGGTATGTGCGCGCTCAAGTATTACCGCCGCTGAGCGATGTCAAAAAGAGGCCCGAGGAAGGCACGACCGTTCGAAACCATCTCTGCAAACTCTTGACTTATCCCTCGAGTCAAATCTCTGATCTCGTTGCGGAGCTGCTTTTCGTGTTGTGCAAGGAAAATGTCGGGCGAATGATCAAATATACAGGTTATGGCAACGCAGCTGGTCTCTTCGCAAAGCGTGGACTTCTAGGCGGCCGGAACAGCGATAACCAACAGCAATACTCGAGTGACAGTGAAGATAGCGACACTGAAGAGTACAAAGAGCTTCAGCATGGCATCAATCCGGTCATCGGGTGCTATGAACCACCAAAGAAGAGTCCGCTCGAGGGAATGACAGACGAACAGGTGAGAATTTGGCTTGCGTACCTTGTTGCAATCCTATTTTGATTTAAATCAACAGAAGGAATATGAAGCCGAGAGACTCGTGAACCTAATCGACCAGCTTCACCGCCAAGGCATCGTCAAGCCTTGCAAGATCGGCGAAGACGGCAAGCCCATTCCAGTGGAACATGTTCTCGAGCTTCAACAAGAGATCCCTGAACAGCAGCGTGACCACAAACGCAAGACTTAAGTGACGGTCGACCCAAAACCATGCCAAAATGACGCTTGCTTGCTGCTTTTGCCGCTGCTGCAGAAGCTGATGGAGAAACCAAATCAAATACCAATTTTAAAACTCGATTCTTGATGTCTCGACATAGCTTAAAGTTCATTCATTGTAATTCAAACTATTTCACAAACTGTTGCATTAAATCGATCCCCGTTTTTCTGATCAATGTTTTAAAAGAAACCTTGTTTGATGTGGGGGTTGGGGTAAGACTTTACATTTGACTTTTTCTAGCTTTTTTGTTGTTCACCACTTTGGATTGAACTTTGTGTTAGCTGTGTTGGCAAGTCATAGAGTGCTTTCTTAGCATTCACTGGCAAACGCTATGCTTTCAACATTGAAGCCTTCTTTTCTTCTATCGCACATATTCAACAACGCGTCTGAGCCATAATTCGACGTACCAGCAACTAAAAGAAAAAAAGAAGCTCGTTTTATGTTTTCACGTATTAGTTTTATTACTTTTTATTTCAAAAAGAAAGAAATTTCTTCTATAACAGCTTTTGTTTTCAATAAAATGTTCGTCTTCAAAGAATCGAAAGAAGGAAAAACGTTTCCCAAAACATCTTATCTCGCGTCACTTAACGAGTCTTAATAGTGTCAGTAACTTGCAAATTTTACTTTTCAGTTTGAAAGAAAGGCTTTTTTTTTGATAAACTAGGAATGTGAGTGACCAAAGTATCATCAAAGTTCAAAATTTCTGAAGAAAAATAATTGTCGAGGAAAGAAGGATCTGGTGATTGGCAGAGTGAAGGATCAATCTTAGAAAACGGAACATTTAAAACAAAAATCTTTTCTTAAAGTTAAGTTTGATCAATTAGATTAGGATCGTCATAACTTACGTTAAACTTTAATGACTTCAATTGTCTTTTTTATTTAAGGGTTTGGCCAGCTGCCCAGCAAACATGCAGATCGTCTTCGGCACGCCACTTACACCGACAACTGGTCAGTCAGCCGCTCCCTTTAATTATTTTTAATCAATTGTTTTAAATACAAAATAATTTTCTGTCCACATTCGTAAAAAACTTGCGCAATTTCCACTTTTCGTTTGCGTTCTTCTCTTGCGTCCAACCTGATAACTAAAACATTAATTCTGATATTCCTTTGATGAGTTCTCTCTCTCAATTAGTTTACTTTTAGTAATTTCTTTTATTAGTTAGAGTGATTGGAGTTAATCTCGTCTCCCGCTTCAGTGTCCCACGTCCGTGTTGAGAGTTAGTGTGTTGCTTGTTTGTTCTTGGCTGGCTTAAGTGACTAAATTACGAGCGTCATGTCCTTTTTGTTTGGCAAATGAGTCGTTTTCTTGCCCTGCCAAAGGGAGTTGTGTATCGTGAAGGCATCGCACGTTACCGTCAGATGTTTCGTGTGCACTTGGGCGAAACATTTTCCACCGGAATTGTATCTGCGAAAGGAATTTAAATCAAATTTTGGTTTAAAAAATTTAAAATCGTGACTTACTTGAAGAACTTGTCGAACATGACGTCGTAGACATGCGTTGGTCCGGTTCCATAAAGCTTGACGATGGCTTCTGTGTCAGGGTCATAGCTGTACAAAGCCCGGAACTGACAGCCAGCATCTCTAAAAAGCACCAGGAAATGTTTGGCTTCGCTTCGAGCGATCTTTTCCAGGACCTTCTGTTTAGCGTCTCGATTTACCACGCCTGGGAAGACACAGTACTCGACGGCATTTAGAAGGATTCCTCGGTTTGATTTCGTTGCTGGTTGCTTGTAGAGACGTGGACCTGATGTAAAATATTGAAAATCAGTAAGAATCGCAAGCAAAGGTGTTCTCAGGATTCGGTTAATGTACAGAGCAGGCTTCATTCAAAAAAAATCTTCAACACGTCTTACCGCTGTAGTCGCCAAAGATTGAGCTTGGCGTCGAGCTTATGTCACTAGCACCGTCGTCATAAACGCCGACACCGCGTCGTTTCGACATAAGACTGGGATGTGGCAGTGAACCCGGGCCGCTTGGCGAAGGCAAATGACGGCCCGACGATGATCCCGATCCCATGCCAGGTGATGGAGCTCGACGTGGCGGCGTCGCACGACCCAGTCCCGAATCGGAATCTAATGTTGCACGACGTCAATCACTCATTAGTTCAACAAAAAAAGTCAAAACAAGTCAATGCACTATGTCCAGGGTGGAGAGATGCTAACTATCAGACAAACTTCTTCTCCACTTTGGACCAGCTATGTTAGTAAAATCATCGACAAACGGAATCAACCCAAAAGTCTTGAAACTCACGAACGGCGATCAAAAAGTTTCGATTTCGCAAAATTAAAGAAAGATTTAAAAAGCTTTTTCCTTACCGCCGCACAAATTCATCAACGAGTTGGACTTTCGGCCACGGAAATTGGCACCAGCACCGCCATACTTGGCCACCGAGGAAATTCGGGTTAAAGTTCGGCCGCGTTCAATTCCTTGAGGTTCTAAATAATTTTTTCGGCAATTTTTGTTTGGGGGATTGAAAGAAATTTGTAAATTTTGTGCTGAGATCTTGATTTTTCATCCCGATCACCAATAAAAATGATAAATTTGAGATATTCGAGCATGAAAGCTCAATGACAGCCTTTAAGAAGATTTTTTAAAGCTTATCAGAAGTTTTGTAAGCCCATTACAAGCTTTCTTTTAAAAAGCTATGAATAAGCTTGAAACAAGCTCTAAATGACAGAAAACCCAGTCACCAAGGAATAAGAACAGAAATCTGAGATCTTTAAGCTCCTAATGAAGCTTTTTGGGATGTAAATGTTTTGTGATTATTGACAGTGAAAAGAAACTTAATTTGTTAAATTATAGTTTTTCCAGCAACCCAGAAAATCAAAGGCAAATAAACCGCGGAATTGGGAACTTAAATTCAAAGGAGTCTCTTTAATAGTACCCAATGTTAGTGAATAGCGAAAGCAGTTACCAGTTTGGTTAATGTCATACCTTTTCCATATTTATAAGAACTACGCCGACCTAGAGGCGTCGAACTTGTGTTAGGATACTCATCCGGTGATTCTAACGGTTCGCATGAAAGTTAAATTAGTTGAGAAATTTGTTTTTTATTAGTGCCAAACCAGAGAAGCAGCGAAAAATGTTTTCAAAAGCCCAAAAACAAACGAAAACAGTAAAATGGATCCGTAATAAAAATTCACAAAACCAAAAATAAATGTGAAGCTTCCTACCTTTCATGGACAACGAGTCTTGACTGCCGCGATAGTAATCGCGGCGCATCGTGTTTGAGTTGGATAAACCAATGCCTTGAAACAAAAACAAAATTGAACTCAGGAGCGAACTTAAAAGTGGTTAATCGAACTGAAAGCTTTGGTAAAGCGAAGGCGTAGTGAAGCGATTCAGTTAAGCGGTCGTTCTTACCGGTTAAGTTTGAGCTGGAGCCCTTGCCTTTATTCGAAGCCCCGCTGATGTCGTGTGTCGACGAATTAGTTTCAACGTGTATGGTCTTTGGACGCGGTCGCTGGCTTTTCACGGCGCGCATCTTCGGCTGGGGCGTCAACAACTGTTGTTGCTGCTGCTGCTTCATTAGCAGCTCCGCGGTGTGTCGGTCCAGAGTCTTTCCTTCGCGTTCCGCTTCTTCGACCGCCTTTTTAAGGCGATGTTGCTCAAGGATCTGAGCTCGTCGTGACATTTGTTCATCCTTCTTGCGGGCTCGTTCTTCATCCTTTTCCTGGTCTCGCTCGCGTCGCTGCATAACTTCAATCTCTTTACGTGATTTGGCCTCTTCCTGCTGCTGGCGTCGCTGCAGTGAGAGCAACATGATCTTCTCCTTCTTGCGCTCCATCTCGTCCACTGAAATTGGGTCGGTGTTCTGGGAATCGTTAGCAATGATGATCGCTTGGCTTTCTTTTGGCGGGTCCGACCGGCGCAACGATCGTTCGTAGTCATTGTTGAGTCTTTCACTAGGCGCTGGCTTGTTGTACGTCTCCTGAACTTCGTACGATTTCTTAACGACCACTTCTTGTGGCTCGTAGCGGTCTTCAGCGGGCTTTTTGGGCGATCGCTTGGTTCTCAACGGTGGCTTTGGCCGCTTCGGTTGAGGATCATTGTCAAAACTAATGTAAAAGCCTTTTTCGTTCTCTGCTTCATTGTCATTTTGAGATTCCATGGATTGGAAGCTGTTGGCCGCCAAGCCCGCGTGATTTCGGGTCGTTGGCGAGGGAATTCGATAAGTACGTGAGCCGCTCGTGATGTTCAGCTTGCCTAGCGACACTTCCAAGTCGTCGACCTGGTTGTAGGCCTTTCTAAAGCTCGTTTCACTCATGCGCGGAGCCTGAAAATTGTCGGCTTCGTCGTAAACGTCGTTGCTGTCTTCGTCTCCGATGAAGGAGATACTTTGCGGTGCCATCATGTCTTCGGGCTGCTTGTGCGTGTTGTGTTGCAAAGGTTTTTGCACAACGTGCACCACCGGGAATAGTCGCTGAGCTTCACTCTGCGTGTTGTCTCGTCCGTTCTGATGAAGAACAAAGCCGCTCTGCTGCGAAGGCGGCTTTTGTTGTTGACTAGGTGATGACGCCTTCCAAGTCATCGTTTCGAATTTGTTCTGTTGCGCTTGTTGCGACCACGAAGACATTTCCGGCTGAGGTTTTAGCGGCACTTGAGGCTGTTGTTGCGGTTGTTGCTGAGACCAAGTGCGTCTTGCGGGTGGCTGGGGTGGAGTTTGAGTGTCGCCATGTAGGAAGAACTGGGTTTGCTGCGGCTCGAATTGGTCACGGTAGTGATTTGTGTCTTGAACGTATTTCGCAATGTTCTTCTGCTTCTCTTGGTTTAGATACTGCGAGGGTGTGGTGGAAAATTGATCGTCAATGATTCGAGAACTTTCTCTGCTGTAAATCTTTTGATTTATATATTGTCCCTGCTCGTTTATGTATTGGTGATGTTGGGGTTTCATCGCTAGTTGTGGCGTGGATCCGAACTGCTGCTGCTGCTGTTGAATCGGATGATACAGACCCGTGATGTTTTGTTGACTGCTGTATTGCTGATTGAGTATGTTGGCGATTTGTTGCGCTTGCAAAAGCTGCTGGGCCTGCATCGTCTGAACTTGAATCTGGTTCTGCTGCTCGGCAAGCTTTTGAATGTCTTCTTGAATGTCATGCAAGTCTGTGTTCATGAGCGCGATGCTCTTCTGGTACTGCTCCAGTGAGATGTTATTGTTGTGCTCATGCTCCGGGAACTTCTGAGTCCATTGGTTGGTGTCCATTGCCGGTATGTCCTGCGAAAGTTATACAATTACGATTAGTAATGGCACCAAGGGATATAAGAGCGAGTGAAAAACATAAAACGTGCAACAATGCCTGCCCACCTGTAGACTAACAGGCTTCTCAACCAACGAATCAACCATCACCATTTCACTTTCGGTCGGTTTCCCGTCTTCATTCTTATCCTACAAAAATTACACAAACATTTTACGTGGGTCAAATCACCAAAATACAAAAACAGGGAGTTGGGTGGAGGGGAGTGTGATCTAGGGTAAGCATAAGATTATGTGAATCATTTGTGTGCGGTTGACAAAAGACACTTGTAGTGCCTTTAAAGATTCCCAACCAGCACATCTTGGTGGATACAAACGAGTTCTACTGGGAAACCATCTCCTCACCCTCTTGTTAATGGCTTGTAAAAAGGCAGCCTTCCCAACCTTTTGCAGTTGCTTTGACATCTGTGCTTCGATCTTGCGCTTCTCCTTCTCGATGTGTCGTCGCTTTTCTTCGAGCTTCAAGCGGACGGCGCTCAACTTTGTGTCTTCGATTAGCGGCTGATTGATGTCACCTTGAAAGCAGACAAACACAATTTCATAATGCAAATAAGTGCTGTGTCAATTGGATGCTTACGAATCTCATTGAGTTGGTTGGTGTTCAAGCTCTGCTGTTGCCAGGTGGTTTTCGAAGGTGTCAGCGATGCGAAGGAAGCCAGTTTTCGCTTTTCTTCGAGTTGAATGCCGCTGCTATTACTTGACGACGTTGTGCTGTTCTGGCGCTTGAGTGGGAGCTTCTCAGTCTCCCGGTCTTCCTTCTCGCCGTCGGAGTCATACCCAATCTGGATTGTTCCCCTTGCGTCAGCGAGAGAACTTCGCACTGGAAGTGTCGGCTCTATGGCCACATTCGAAGTGTTCGAGATTTTCCGTTCGCGGTCTTGAGAGCGTCGATCAAGTGTGGTTCCAATCATATTGAGCTGGTCTTGCGAGCCGCCGAAGTTCTCGATTGTCAACTGTGAGTCTTCGCTGAGGGAATTTCTTCGAGAGCGTCGCCCTGCAAGATAAGATAAGCGTGGATAAGTGGGCGTGACACATTTATGAGAAATCCGAGCGATGATAAGAAACACACTAGTGAAAACAAACAAAACAAAAACGAAGAAAACCTACCAGCAAAGCTTGGACGGCGCTGATCTTCCCAATTACTAGGACGGCCAGCCGGGACATCACCTTTGGCGACGACGCGTGTTGTGCGATGGTTAAATGAGGTGTCAATGAACGAAACGGGTGGAAAAATCATGCAAAACAAAAATTAAAGTAAAAGTGAACTTAATTGGGATTGAAAGCGTGTCGAAGCTCACCTCTTTCGTCGGCCTTCGAGTCATTGCTGGTTTTCTCCTTGGCCGTGCGGAGTTTGGCCGGAATAAGCGGGTCGGTCATGTTGAAGAGCGTCGTGATGCCTTTGGAGCGGTGCACAACGAAATCTTTGTCCATGGTCGAGCCGTTGCCATTGCCGTTGTTGAAGAACGGCTGTGGAAGCTCCTTGGGAGGTGTGTGATGACGAAAAACGTTCGCAGACGATGGCGATCGATTCACTGAATTATAAGAAAGCTTTCGATTAATTTAAAGTGTCGCGCGCGGCGCATCAAATTCACTCAAAATCATAGTCTTGTTTAATCTACTTCGAAGAAAGCAATAAAAATTCCATGCGATGATAAGGAAACAAACGAAAACGAAGACAACAAGACATGCTTGACATAAAACATAAGAATTGTTAAATGGCTCGTGATGAGAACATAAGGAGATTAATCACGGAAACACACGCAACACACTCAACAGAAATGACACAAAACAAGGGGCTCTTGACTATTGACCTTGGAAAGGCGGCCTGCCCTGTGAGCCGGCCGACGACGGCGGAGAGTTGAGTCCACTCCTGAGATCTGGTATCGGCTGGATCGTCTGGCACGTAAAGCCTCGACGGTGAGCTATGCCGTGCTGATTGGTTCTACTTTCTTCCGAAAAGCCGCCTGAAGACATTTGTTTCAACATCGTCGACGACAAATTTGTGAAAACGGAAAATTTATCGTGAAAATTAAATTTGGTTAGTGGAGAAAGAATTTTGAGTAATAAAAATATATACAAGTTGACCCGACGAGGTGTGAATAACTTTTCTGTCCAATTTCTGATGAATATGTTTGTTTTCAGGTCACAAAAGAACAAAATAAAACGAAATTGTTTTTTATGGGGGCGGTGGGTGGTGAAGGTAGTTCACCCAGAGTAGAATTTTAGTGTGTGAAGGCAGTGGACATTCCTGGGACGGGAAAATCCAACTGCGTGACTCAACTTGACATTCCAAGCTTGTCTTTTCTATATACACCCCCTCATCTCGATAGTTACACGACGCTATAAAGGTTGGATTAAATTCAATTGTTCAGTTAAAATAACCGAAAGCCGACTAAAAGCCCGAGAGTCGACCAAGAGCAACGTAAAGCAATTTTTAAGATAGAAAATCAACATGTAAACAATTAACATGCATCAAGTTCAACGCGAAAGCTCGAAACTCATTGGCTCAACTCAACTTCCATCTATTGTTTCATCTTTTTTCTTTCTTTTGCGCATAATTTCTATTCCGAGACAAACATATTCAACGCTTTTACTGAAGAAGCAAAAAGAAGCAGAGAACCGACAATTGCGTAGTGGAAAGTGCCGTGTGGCGGAACTCACCCGAAGCAGACTCTGATTCTGGATAGTCGACGCACGGTGCCGGGTGGATTTCGAAGAGATTGAAGATGTCGGCTAGAAGGACAACGAGATTTTGCTTCATGCTCCTAAAAATAATGGGAATTCAGTATTTTTCTTCGTATTTTCTTCGCCAGGGCGTTGGTACTCACCCTCTCATGTACGTGACGTCCTCAGGCAGCATGTGGAATGCCGAGTAAGGCAGATGCTGTTTCGAAAAGTTCTGCACAAGAAGAACGTTGAAAATCGAATCTTCGACTGTTGGAAGATAACTTATTCGGATTTGCGTCCAAGGCATAAGCTTCGGGCAGTAGAAGGCAATTAAGTAAGCCAAGCACACACCGTCGCAGAGGCTGGTGATGTCTTGGACTGGAGTCGGAATCTCAGGCGCTCGGAGCGGTTTTCCCTTGTCGTCAATTAACTCGTTTAGTGCAAGCTGGTGTTGCAAACGGTGTTTCAGTGCGGCCATGACGTGTGACACCCAAAAAAGCAGCAGCTGCTCGCTGGTCATGCCTGGCGGTGGCGTGCCTGATGTCAATCGACTAATGGCTGCATGGACTCGGTCTCCTGATGTCACTTCCTTGGCGTAAAGCATCATCAGAGCTTCTATCACAGCCATATGAGAATTCTAAAAGGAAAAGTAAATGTTTAGAATACAATCTTACATTGTATGCAGCAGTATACAATTCTGATCGGATTCGTTTGGATAAGAACTGTCTCGGTGAGTGGAGTTTCGCCAGCCCGCTCTTCTAAGATTGGAACTCCCTTCCGGCTCAGTGTCTGCAGAATCGACCAGTGGTTGAGACTCTGATAGTTGGGATCACTGTAGATGTTCGCCAGCACTTGGCAGTAGATAGAAGCGTTGCCGAGTCCAACGACAATCTGTGGCTTCAGATGCTGGTTACCTTCATGGTCGGCGTAGAAAGGCTCCTGGAGTTGGTCGGGGACGCGATTGTTGTATGCTTTCGAGAGGAGCCATCGCATGGAGGCTCTTTGTTTGGCCTGTAACACGGTGAACGGAGATGGAAGAAGAAAAAGAGAAAAAAATGTCTGAGAAAAAGTCGGTCGTCTCATCGCAGAGATTCATGACGTCATCCTCCGTGAAAAGAAAAATGAATTCTCCATTGGATCTGTGCACAACACATGCCTGGATTTGACAGTTTTTAATCATCATCGGTGGTATCGTGTGTGGGACAACTACACCATCACACTTTTATCTTTATTTACACTGTTTAGAGTGCCTGTGAGCATTGTCCAATTGGATCTGAGTGCTCGGGATGTCGCAGGTCAGTCATAAAAGTTGTTTTTGCACTTCTTGGCTATTCAGAACCAATTCACAGAATAATCTTAGCTCACACTGCCCATTAAGCTTCATGCAAACGACTTGTCCACCACACAAACAAGCGCTCGACTTTATTAAATCACTCGGGTAGGCGTTTTGATATTAAAGTTATTTCTCCAATTGGAAAATTCACACAAACACCAGCTTAGCACGCACAATTTCCACTAACTTACTTTTTTCGTGCTTTCTGTGACTCCGTCGTCTTTTCCCTGGTGACCGGAGCTCATTTTGGGTTGAAAATCGTCCGTTTGACGTTGAAAATTGATTTCGTCTTTGCAGAATTCACCCAAATTTTACTTCTGTATTTCTTCTGTATTTCTTCGACACTCAATCGAACAACACAAATGTTGTTGAAAGGTTTTCGCAGATTTGAAGCTTGTTTCGACACTCAACCGACACAGATCCAAATAGAATTCTAGCCCAAGAAATAGTTCATAACTCGAGATTGAACAAACTCAGAATGTCTCGGAATCGTCCTTTTATATCAGAAGAATCGGTGGTGAGTTTCATTACAAAGGTCATGACTTTAAATTGAATTGTTTCAGATGAAACGCATATGACTCGATGCAAGAAAATACTTCTCGAGAAACTTGAAGATCGATCGTTGTTTGATCTGCTGCCGACGAAATTGTCATCCACTTGTTCACCTTTCTCGATTTCACCTCGCTGAAGGAGTGCGCGCTTGTCGAAAAACGCTTCCGCAATGTTATCGTTCCCGTTGAAGCTCGTTGAAGCTGATGAAGCGATTAAAGTTGACAATATAACTGGAGTCTTTGTCACAACTTCAGACAATATACACAGATGTAAGCATGGAACACCTGGAACAAACAGTGAAAGAAATGTTTCATCGGAGGCAATGTGAGCAAAGTCACTTTTACTGAATGCCATTTGCGTACTTTCAACTTTTCCTTTTTTGGAGCAGCTGGACATCGGAGGCAAAAACGTGAAAAAATTATTAGTTTTCAATTTTATATCGGTCAAAAATTCAAAGCTTTTTGTTTCTTGTCAGTCTTTCTCACCGTTCGTCCATAAAGAACCTAAAGAACCACATAAAGAACCTAAAGTGCTTAGAAATCATAAATTGCTACCGATCTCCATGGACAGACACCGAGAAACTTCTTCGAAATCAATCGAACATGGACTTGCTGTCATTGGATTCTGTTCCCGACAACTTCGTGATGAAACCATTGCAATCAGAGCTAAAGATCAAACGCCTCTTCATGCAACAATACCACATTGGTTCAATGTTAAGACAATATTGCTGGCTTAGCAGTTCAAAGACCGCGTCTCGTGCCTTTCAACTAACTGGAGAAATTCCTTCGAAACTGTAACCGCCAACTTTTCATCACTGACTGCATTAAAGATCCCGTTCTCTCCTCTCCCGACGACCGGAATATTCTACAAGAAAGCAAGAAACAAGAGTTTGACTGACTTGTTTAAACGTTAAAGGCAGATGGCCTGACCAAATTCCACGGCTGTTTCCAAATCTACGCAATCTTTGGATGCAAGTCAAGTTTACTTGTAAAATCATAAACGCTGACCTGGATGCGGTGACAGGAAACTTGCCGCATCTGCAAAGCTTTTTCTGCTTCTGTTCGTCGCTTCTCAAGGCGGCTGACTGCAAGAACATGACAAAGCTTGCTATTGCTTACTTGGAAGAGCATTGCACAAGCCTCGCCCAGTTTTAGTGAATTTTAGTGGAGAAAAGCCGGCGTGAAATAATAATGGAACTGAATATGCAAGGATTAGACATCGTTTTAGCTCCATATTTCGATTATCACGTCGTCAAATTCCTGAAAGGCAGTGTTTTCGTTAAAAACTCGTTGAATTAAATTAATAAATTTGTTTTCTATCGCTGAAAGCACCTAAAAACTTCAATAAAATTTGCAAATAAACTTTTTGTCTTTATTTCCGAACTTTATTCCAGTATAAAGTTCAAGATTTCAAGAGAAGCAAAGACGAGTTTCGTATCAAGCACCGCTTAGTACAGGCGCTGT
>JPYR01000727.1:25590-36258 GCA_000775305.1 Belgica antarctica | reverse complement strand
TGCAATTTGAATTCAATTTTTGGGACACAAATTTCTTGTCCGTAATAATATGATGACTGTATGTATGATGACGATAATTTTTCGTCTACGACTTAGGGGAGAAATGAAAAGGAAATTAATCCAATAAATTTAATCGAAGCAATAAGAACGATCCGGATCGATCGAATTAAGTTGGCATTTCTATGCAAAGCTTTAAATCTTGCTTGTAACGAGATACGAGATAACGGTGTCGAGATTTGCAAGTTTCATTCATGCATGTTACATGACAACAAGTGAAACTTTAAACATTTTTTGAATTTCAAATTTCTCCAGCTAACCAGCCAACTTGCCATATCACCGAAGTTACATCTGATTCATGTGAATACTACCCATTTATGTGACATTTAACCCTCCACATCCACATTATCGTTGTGTCCCCCCAGAACAAGTTTTAATTCCACAGTTTTGCTTCTTCGACAACAGGCACGACGTTCTTTTGCGAGATATTTTCACCGGACATGGTGGAAGGTTCGGTGTGGAGAAATATGAGGATATTTACTCACACAGAAAACGAGAACGTTGTTGACCGGGGGTGTGAGTGGGTGGCGGAGAAAATCCCTCCAACTCTTCCATTTTGTTCCTTTTATTTTGATGATATTTTATGTTATGTCCTGTCATACATACGTTCTTAGTGTATTTATGGCTGTCCGATGTTCAAATGCCTGAAAACATATATACGAACAACTGGGGAGATATCAAATAATTTTTCCTCGACCATTTGTGTATGGGTATTGCCAGCAAGTTTTTTCTTCGGTCGTTGTTGCTTGTTCAATTTATTGAATCGTACACGTCCCTGTAACCATACAAATATGAAAATTGTTCGGAAAATAGAAAATAAGGTGCTTCGATTGCTGGCCATTTCATTTCTCATCTCGTCCCCCACGCTTTATGAGAACGGAATGTGCGCTGTCTGTGTGAGGGAGTTGCCAAGGTAACCAGCGGAGATAGCACGGCGTTTTTTGCTAGGATATCTTCGCATCCATTGCAATTGTTTCGTATGTTGACCATAAATATCAATTGCAAGCTAACGACATTTCAAAATTTTAAATTCAATTTGTGGATTAAAACTGAATCGATCTGTTTGACTTTAAGTTGTCATCGGTGGAATAAGGTTTGAATGTTCGTGAATTTTGTAAATAGAATAGAAATGATATTGGCATGAATCAGATTAGAATTAAGCGAAACTTTTTAAACAGCATGTTAAAAGAAATTTAACATCGGTGTTTGGAAACTGTTGACTGTAAACGGTTCGATTCCTGCTCGTACTTTTCACACATGACGCCAGTCATTCACTTTTTGCACTTCTACCGAAATAACTCAGGTTCAAATCTTGTAAAAGCAATTGAAACCAAAGCCACCAAAAATTCTTTTTCTTATTTCAACTCCCAGCATCTCGAAGCAATCTCAGTCTTTGCTTGTCATAAAAAATCCTTCACAATTTGTCGACTCTGAATGATTGAGTGAAATTTATTCCATTTAATTGTAGGTGGATTATGACACCCCTAATATGAATAGGCACAAAGGAAGCGACAACATCAAAACAGTTCTTTTCATCCACAACCCTCCGGGTAATGCAGGCAGTGTTTAAGGGGTCAAACGGTTTTGATTATTTCAATATATTTGATTACTTTATGAACGAAGCGGATTACGACAGACACTTCCACTGAAATATTTTAATGCGCACAGATTATGGCGGCATCTGAAGGTGGTAGAAAGCCTTTTGTTTGAACTGCGGGCTTGTTCGCTACTGTAGTTAGCAGGAATATGTTTTCTAGCTTCAACTTCCCCTACATTGATTTCAACACCTAAATCCAAATCAAAATTTTCGTTAAAATTCGTATTCGAAGGGTTTCATCACCTTACAACTCCCAACTTTCCTATTCACACTCGAGATGATTCAGAAGCGACAGTTTTTTGTTGAAAAGAAAAATTCCATTAAAGTTCGTTTTGTTTGCTGCCTTCTCCATGTATCACTTTATTTTTTATGCAATGAATTGAATGGAATTCAATTTGGCAACTGACGATTATTCAATTTTTTGTCGTTGTTCAGTTTTATTGAGTGATATAAAAAGCGAGTGGAAATTAAATGAATTTCAATTCAACTTTCATAATTTGCAAGCGAATCGGCTTTTCCAAGAATTTAATTAATTTAAAATGTCAGAAAGCCCTTCAATATTCTTCGTAACGCTTCCCTCGTCGCTGTCCGATAGGGGTAAGCACCATGGATAGTTGGAAGGCGAAAACCATCTGTGTTTGCCCATAAACAAATATCAAATTAATAAAAATATAGAGTTACAATCATAATAAAAAAGCAGAAAGGAAAAATTTCAACTTGTTTTTCAATTTCACGCTTCTTCGAATTGATGACATATAAAGTATCAACGTTAGGGATGAATCGGCTCTATTAGCCGGTATGAGTAACACTAAACTTGCTAGCACATATTGTGCACAATCAAAAAAATATTTAAGGTTAAATTTATGGTGAAATTGTACATGCATTCATACTGGTCGTGTAATGTGAATAAATTTGGGGTCGAAATTCGACGGGGGTGCCAACAACGAGTTCTATCGCAAGGAAGGGAAAAGAAGCGGAAAATAAAAATCCCGGGGAAAAGAATTCCTTGTCATTGTTTAATATGATAAATTGCTAAATTGTTAAAATAGATGGAATTAATAAACAGGAGAATGACTCCGAACAATGAAAGAATATTTTTTACGTCCCATTATGATGACTTGTAGCGGAAAATTCTCGCCGAGTCAGTGTTTTTGTTGACATATGGCTAATAGTGCCAAGTACTCTATCAATTGTCAACCATTAAATTGAATAATTATTGACTAATTCGCTGCACTGTGTCACTTGAGACTTGCACTCTTCTTGCTTTGATTAATGTAATTTTTTTGACAAATTGATTGGGCACGACTCAAATGCGTTAATATTTTATGAAATTTGAGTCCAAATTCGTAGCTTTGTTACAAAACTTGTGAAGACTCAACGACAAAATTTTCTTCACAAGCAAAAACTTCCCTGAATTGAAATCACTTGAACAAACAACGAACCAAAAGTACTTCCTTTATCATGTCCCGGTTTCTTTAATGTTGTTTGCAAATATAAATGCATTGATGATACATCTGTATCAATTTCAATTCCGATGATTTATTTACACATATGTCATCTTTCATCCCTTTGCTACAGTGACAAGTAAGATGACAAAACTTTATCTCTTTTACTGCCTGCGTCGCATGTAATCCTGCTTTTGTATGATTTTATTAAACCATAAAATCTCTTTAAATTTATTAACAATTCTATTAAGCCAAGTGATGCGTAGGTTTTCTTGAATGTAAAATTTTGTTACAGTTTTAGTTTGGGTTTCGGCTTATCGGGATGGTTGTTGGTGATGTCACTTGCAAATTTGATGAACGACGAAATGTTCTTAAAAATTTACATTCCTGAAGGCTTTTATGATCAAATTTGTACCTTCTAGCTAGAAAAACGTCTCCACGTGACTATCCAAACGTTCATCTTGATTGAGATTGAACTTATCTCGTAATTACGTTTAAGAAACTTTATGAAATTTTAATTCGGAGTTTTCCACAAAAAAAACTTTCGGTCTTCGTCCTTATTCTCAGAGGTAATTACTTTCTTCCTTCATTTTTTCCCTCGACATTAAAAGCAGCGACATTTTTGATTAGGAACACGAAAAAAGAAAAAAATTAAAATCTCGAAAGAGACAAAAGGAACGTAATCATTATGCTGTAATATTTATTCGTCCTTCTAATGTATTCATGGAACGAGAAGCTTACAAAATGATAACAAAAAAAGCGTTGTATGTAAAAAAGATGGCAAAAAGAACAAAAAGGAAAGCAATAAAGGAAAAAAGAATCTTTTAATTGCATTTCATTGTGAATCAGAATTATTTTTGTTTCATGGGATGTACGTCAGTGATGTTGTGTCAAGTCTTAATAAGAATTCAAATCAGTTATCAAGTGAAACTTTGGCTTGAGTAGCCTGAAAGTTTTCAACAGTGAGATAAAATTATAAACTCAAAGACGTGACACCCGCACAAAGCCATTCCGTAAAAATAAAGAAGCGTTCCGTTGAGGGTTTGTACACAAATGAGATTTTCGGTCTTTGTGTCCTTTTCTGAATACATTCAGGAATTTTAAATATTCAAAATACCCACAATTGTATTCGACCTCCGTCACTTTGAAACGAATTTATGGCCAAACTTTCGCTTCCCTTTTTTCTCTCTGTGGACACGGAAAAAAGAGAAAAACTTGAATTAATTAATGCTTTTTAATTATGTTTTTATAACGAATAGATTTTTTATGCAAATTCAAATAGAGTTTTGCTTCCATTCGCTTCGTCGTTCGCCAAAAGGACTACAATCACATTCAATATTTTTACGGACAATAAGTTTTTTTCGTTCTCCTTCCTTTAGCGTCTTTGCTGGTTGTTAGCGCAAAAGGACTTTTAATTGGGAAAGTTTTGGGGAAACTCGGCAAATTCCAATTTAATTTCGCTCAAATGATGATAATTACCAAAATGCAAACAATAGCGATTTTAGTAGCAGCGCAAGGCGGAATGGTTAATGCAAGGGTGTATATTCTGACACGTTTCAGTACAACTTTAAACCTGAGATTTGAATTTCTTTTCTCGACTTTTTTTAAACCTCTTAGATAAACAGGCGAAATAATTTATCAAGCAAAATCTAAAATTCAATCCTTTTTGCGCTGGATGGATTTCCCCTAAGAGACTATTTACAAACAACGTAATAATCTTACTTTCAAGTGCTTTGATTGATAGAAATTTTATGGTAAGATGAAGTGGATTTTGAAGGTGGGGAGATGAAAATCTTTTTGACATTTTTCGTGGAAAATCTTTTCTGCTTGAGACGTTTTGGAGGTTGGATGATGTTAAGGGTAAAGTTTTGCCAGGACTGAGAGTGTTTACTTTCAAAAATAATTGTTTAAACGATGTGTTGATAACATTTTAGCTTCAAAACATATTTTTCAAGTAAATTTTTGAGTGTGGAATACTTTTCCACACAAAAATTAATGTTGTTAACTGTTACTCTTAAACAAGACCCCGAAAGTTAACAATTAGCCATCGAACTAGATTCCAAACTTTTCAGATTTTTTTTTAATTTCAATTTATCCATGAAACCTCGCTTCTCATTTGATGAATCACTCTTTGTTCTACCTGATTGCGCTTTACTAAATTAGAAAATCCAATATCCATTGGAAGAAACAAGAATTCTTTCGGCATGCTTGGAGAGAGAAGGAAAAGTCAGTTCCATTCGAATGAAACTGCAGATTCATAACGACTGTTTACACAACAGAAACCGCCCTTTGATCGGTCGAGCGAGAGTCTTTCGAAAATGTGAAGCAGGAAAATTTCATTTCAACTGTAAAAATTCTTCATTTTCAGATGACATACGATTTAATGAAAATTGTTTTTTCATCCCTTTTGTTAAATTTTTCAATCGTCATTGATCTGCAATAGACAGACACGAACAGCACATTCGTTTAATTTCGTTCAGTTCGTTTGACTCTATCCACTTACCCGCTCGTCTCATCATTCCCGGACATCAATTTCGATTTCATACACATTGCGAAAAAGCATTCTATTGTATAATTTTCCCGATTTATGTTTGGCATATTAACAATTTTATTGATGTTCTGTGAGTTCTGAGAGTTCTCAATCCAGGCACAACTGCAGTACATAATGACAGACAGAAGGAAAACTCCGTGCTGCTGCTGAATGTTTATGGCGATAGTTGTCGAGTTCAACAAATAGAACACGATGAGATAACATTTTCTAATTAAACTTTCGTAGCGCAAGACTTTGGAAATTTAGAATTATTGGCGCTTGGGCGAGAGAAAATGCATTACTTTCCAGGGCAGCATTGTTCAATAATTAACAATCAAGCAACGAGAATGAAACATAAAAGCAATTTTGCTGGGAACGACAAAACGATAAAGTAAATAAAAGGTATATTTAACTACATTAGTCATTCCTTGTTTGTGGACTGCTTCAACCATTAAATTAAAATTTATAAAAACACTGCACAGGCTTAAATTAATTGCAGGCACATAAAGTTCAGCCACCACCATCATGAAACTTTTCTTTCTTGCTTGCTTTTCATAAAAATTGCATCGTCTCAGAGAATTTTTCCTTCTCTGCGTCTCCATTCCACCCCATCCCACCCCTTTCTGTATGTGCGAGCATGAAAAATAATTTCCCTCGTATGTGTGAGTGTTCACTTTTTATGAAGAGAAAGGAAAACATGAGCGAGAGCGTCGAGGGTTGTTCAATAGATTTCTTATTTTCGTCTCGAACCAATAATATTCTCTGACTGGCTTTAGCCCCGAATATGAAATGAAAATCTACAAAAATTATGAAATATTTTTTCTCTTCCTTTGACCGCACTTGCGTAGTAATGAAAATCCATCTCCATGTTCTTTTTTCGCTTTTGTGTGAGATGTTCACCTATGAGTGGAAGAAATGTCGTTAAATATGAAGGCTGTGCTGGCTTTAACGCTGTTAAGCATCCTTAAAACTGGAATCATATGAAGGATTCAACTCTTATTTATGTAAATTAAGAAACGCCGTAAAAGTTTATCGCATAAAGAATATGAGGGTTGTGTTCCCCCTTTGCAGCAACCCTTGCGATGGCGGTTAAGTTCGTCTCCATGCGAAGTACTCGTTTAATATTTTATGATTTCAATTTCACATCATCACATTAAAACGTTTTAATTTCACATGCTTGAGCGACACACACGCAGCTTGATTATTAATTTAAATCTGCCTTCATCTCGAGCGTCTTCATTTCTTCTCGCTTTTAATTTCAACTCAAGAGATTTTCCTTCTTCACAATTAAAATTTTATTACGCTTGACTAATATTCCAATATTTTCACGAGTGTTTTGTCTGAAATTAAATATTGAGATGAAGAATTCTTTTTAATTTCTTTGACGTAAAAGTTTTTGGGAAAATGAAAGGATAAGTGTTTACTGAAAAGCAAAAATGCGTTGAGAAGTTGTAAGACTTTGTAGATGCAACATTATTGAACAAGTGGTTGTGGAAATTTTCAGTTATTGGAAAAGTTTAGAAAATGAACAACTTACTTTCTGATTGTCAAATTTAACAAATTAAATAGTCATGGGTGAACTTCAGTGAGAGTTCATCTGAAGTTTTCATCAAATATCGACTCAAATTATAACTTGTAAGTTTAAAGTTCAGTTTGGGTCACTTAAACAGGTCTAATTTGGTGATGAAGAACCAAATGATGAAAAGTGGAAGACTAAATCGAGGTCAAAATGAGTTGAATATTTTGATAGTTATTGTTTTAAAAGTCACAAACTATGACGAATCCTGCAATCATTCCAACTCGTTGAAAGTTGATTACCAAGTCTGTGAACAACCATCAAGTTTCGTCCTGAAAAGCGAATAAACATAAAAGCCCTAATTAAAACCCGGTGATCACAAACAAGTTTTTTGCATTTTAATTTTATATTTTTTGCGTATGTCAATAATTACATTTTATTATGTACAAAATTTCTCATTTTTCAAGTGTAAAGAACTAATGCAATGCAGAATAAGAAAAGAAAAACAAAAAAATGAAGATTCGAAAGTTATTATTAAATTAAATTTTGTAGTTTTTGCTTTCAATCATATTTTTTGAACTAAACATATTATCACAAAAAAATTATTGGTATACACATTTAAATTTGTCTTACGTTCAAATTAAAAACTTTTTTCATTTTGCTTTGTTTTACAACTAAGTGCTTTTAATGAAATTCTGTGTGGTTGTTTAAATATCTCGAAATGGTTTTAGTGAAGTATTTTTACATTAGAATTCTTCCATTTTTGATCAGCAAATTGGTGCCAAGGTTGCTTACAAAGATTCTTCCATGATTTTAAAATCAAAAACTTTTATAAAGCTTCATCCATTCATTGATCCGGTATTCTATAAAGTGACATTGATTAACAGAAAGAAAGAAACGTTAAAACCTTTGCAAGGAAAATCTCCACAATTTTTTCGTTTCCTTGCCATCGCCACGTCATCTACATTTCAACAACTGAACTTCTGCGTCGGGAAAATTCGCAAGTGACACGCAAGTGAACACCTTCTGTGCTTCGCACATTTTCTATTCGCATGTGTTGCAATAATTGTACATCTGTTGATCCTTTTTCGTCACTTACAAATATGTCCGCGTTCCTTAATCAATACGTGTGTGTGTGGGTGTGTTCAACTCCTGTATGTGTATTTGGATAATATCATCATCTGGCTTTCTGTACACTTTCAGTTTAATTTATTTAATGTTTAATTTGATATGTCAAACGTTTTTCAACTTTAAAATGAGAATTTCCTTTCAGTTTTGCTGTAAAACTAGCAGTTTGGTTTGTGTCTCCGTCGCATTCAAAAGTCTTTGAAGATCAACTTGCTGTACAACATCTCGACGCGAGAAGGTCTATTGATTCTATCAACTTGCAGCGATGTTTTCTGGCATTTCACTCAACTTGTTGCACCATTTTTTGATATCCGCATCTTTCTGATACTTCTGTCCGTTTATCGATGAAAAGTCAGATTCCGCTTCTGTCTCGTTCTTCTTCGCGTCTGCAACATCGTTCATTTCGTCGTCTTCTTCATGTTTGTCGCCGTTAAAGTTGGGCGAACGCGACTTTTCTAATTTAATGGCAAAATTTATTTGTTGGTTGTTATTGATGGTCGATTGCGAGTCGCTTGTGTGTCCACCGCCAGATGACATACGGGATTCATCACCAGAATTCGAATTTCCGAAAAGGTCTCGGATCTTGTGTGTAAGCTGGTGTTGCTTCATGTTGCCCTGCAACGATACAATCAAATAATAAATTAATTTAATTTATTACTCATTAAAAAAAAATATTTTCCAACGTTTTTTGTGCTTTCAGTGCGAGAATACAAAAAATTCAAAGCTGGAAGACGAAGTCTTGAAACTTATTTTGGATGATCCCAATTTAATTAAGCTACATGTCTTATAAACTATTCCAAGTTCAAGACTTAAATTGAACTTAAATTGAACAGCGAGTGTTCATCAATGGAACAAGAGAAAGAAGCCGTCAGGAAGCGGGCATGTTGACAAATGTTATTGACAAGAACTTTAAGAGTTTATTTTCATCATCATTGTCATGTAATCGAGTCGGGTGATGTATTTGTAAAATGATCTAATATTTCAAAGCTTCGCAGCAGCAACACAACGAAGATGAAACACGGTCTATAAAGTCTCGAACGCAATGAAAAAGTGTTTGTTTTATTTAAAATTTAATACTATCTCGAGTTAATTGCTTTAAATACGATATAACTCAACGAGAAGCAAGCGAAATTTATCTCGCGCTGAGTACTTTAAATCTAATTTTCTCCAAATGTATTTTGTATATTTTTTTTTCTCTTCTCGCGAGCTTATTTTAAGAACGATTAATTTCTTTATTTTCTTTTTCTTGCGTTAATCTATTCGAGGGAAACTTGCAGAAGAAGCAAAATTCATCGCACACACATCTCGTTCGCATATTTCTCTTTCCACTCTATTGTTATCTCGGCGAAGAAGCCGGCGAACACCGAATATAATGTGACAGTATATTTTGGCTCGATATCAAAACATTTCTAATATAAATCCACTCTCGTCAGCGGCACGGCACAGCGGGTGGAAAAAAGACAAGAAATAGCCGCGATAAGTTTGATTTAAATTTATTCATTTCGTTTCTATTGTAACGACTCGTTGATGCGGTGTTCACACACTATAATAAAGATCAATTCTCTGATGTTTTTAACTTTGTAAAATCTCGTTCGAATCAAATGACAATTGCCGACTTTTAAGACCAGTCGAGAGATTAATTTGAGTGATTTACTATACGTCTTGTTATGTATAGTAAGTAGTAGCCGCACTCGCCGCTATCATGTTCGCGGATACAAGAAGTATATTAGGGCTGTCACATTGGCGGCTTGTATGCATCAACAATGGCCCAACGCCACTCTCTTCTCTTGCCTGCGCCGTTCGAGTCGAGATAATGAAATATGTCAGGTCGTTAATTTCACTTTCATTCATGTCGCACACAAATTACACCATCAATTTTCACCCCGAACACAATCTTTAATTGCTCAACTTTTAATAAAACTTAAACGCTTTCATGTTTTTGTGGCTTCTTTCGCAAAACATTTGACTTTCTATTGTAAGCCAGAGATTGTGAACACAAAAAACATCTACGACCGTCGATTATACAGTAGAGAATGATGAATTTTTTTGAAATCAATCTAAATTTAGAACTTTTGTATTCAAATGGTGACATCGAATCGAGGAATCGAGATCGCATTTGATAGCCTTAAAGCGTTGTTCAATAATGCAAGTAACAAAAATCTTTGTGCAAGTCAACTCACCTTTGTTGAGAATCCGCGATCACAAATTGTACACTAGAAATGGGAAGAAAAGAGAAGAAAGAACGATGAAAATTTCAGTCAATTTGATTGTTTGTTAGATGTTTTCAATGAATGGAGTTTGAGCAAGACTTATACATTAAATTAAAGTAGCTGATAAACTTGAAATTAAAACTGCTTCAAAATACTACCATAATGCTTGAGTTTCAAACTTTAAA
>JPYR01000727.1:0-25543 GCA_000775305.1 Belgica antarctica | reverse complement strand
GACAAACTTCCATCTCACTAAGCGATTGATCTCCCGTGCACCTTACCTTAAATGGGCGCTCTTTGGTGTGCGATCGATAATGAATTTCTAATGCTGAGTTGCAGGCGAACGTTTTAAAGCAAATATTGCAGGTTGTTGTATTACCACGAACACCTTTTGAACAAATCTATTTTTAATTAATTTGGAATTTTTATCATTTTGCAAGCGAATTATGTCGATCTCACATTGTAAGTGGACATAATACTCACCGAATAATCCGAAAGGTGGCATGTTAGCGCTCGACGGGACAATGGGAACGTTTGCCATGAAAGGTGGTCGATTGATGAAGGGCGGAAACTGGGGCATGCCTAAAAAATGCGGCCCGTACGGAAAGGGCGGACGATCGTTTGACGGTGGTGTGGCGATTGGCGAGCGGTTGGATAGCGATGGGGGCGTGTGGTTGACGGGTGGACTCGACGAGCGCAGTCTTTTAGCTTCTGATATGCTCGGACTGACTGGCGACGAGTCGCGCGAGTAGTCATCGTTGGAGGCCGAGTGAACGGACAACCTTTGCATGTTCATGGCCCGCAAGTCTTCGACGTGGTTCTCGATGTCGGGCGATGTGAGGCCAGTTTTGACGCGAATTCCTTCACGATGGCCATCGCTGTGGTGGTTCTTTTTCGACCTGTTGTGCGATTTCTCACGTGAGTCACGGTTCTCGCGGTTGTCACGCTTGCCACGCGGATGTGTACGTTCACGTTCTCGTTCGCGTTCGCGTTCTCGTTCACGGTCACGAGTGTTTTCCTCAGTCATTTCGACGTCATTCTCGTCATCAGAGTTTTCTGCGGGTCGCTTTTGCGGTTGAAAGTCTGGCATTCTGATTGCATAAGGTGGCATTTTCATGTCACCATGATCACGCACATCCGGAAACTCGCGGATCTCAGCCGCACGAATCTGATCCGGCGTCAAATCAGTCATCTCGCCAGTGTGCAAGCGAATGTGCTGTTGCAACACGAAGATGTTTGAAAACTTCTGATGACATACCGGGCATTGGTGGAGTGTTCGCATCGGTGGCTTGATGCGATGAACGCTCATGTGTGTCTTCAAGTTGCCCTTTGTGGTGAACGAGCGCCCACAAATCTTGCAACGGAAGGGACGTTCTCCTGTATGTACCCGATAATGCATCTGCAGCGCACTGCGACACGACAGAACTTTCTTGCAGACTAAGCACTGATTTGGTTCGATATTTTTGTTGTCGATGTTGTCGACGAGTTCTTGCAGCTTGGACGTCTCGGACGAGATCTCGATAAAGTTCTCCCAAGAGCTGTCGTTGCTGTCAGGGCGAGGTAGATGCGCCGAGAAGTAGCTCGGGTCAAGCACTGTGTCTTGATAAAGCGACCCGGACGTGCTTGACGAGCTGCTGGGTGGTGACACCGACGGAACCTTTGCCAGATTCTCAATCGAATTGTTCTTCATGCGCAGACTAAATTCTTTTTCTTCACGTTCTCGCTCGCGTTCCTTTTCACGTTCCCGCTCGTGGCGGTTTGAACGCGATGGGCGCTCGTTCACCACTGGCTCGTCTTTCTCGTGTGACCTTTCGTGAGATCTCTCGTGTGACCTTTCATGGGATCTCTCAGCTCTGTGGTGGTGGTGATGATTGTTGTTGCTGGGCGACGAGATGTGAAGCGGTTGTGTAATCGCTGGAGGCTTCACCGTCTGTATGTTGTTCTCGGCCGAATTTTTGTGCGACGATTTGTCACTCAGATCTAAAGTCTCGTCTTCCGGTTCTTCTTTGATTGTTTGCTTTGGTGGCTCTTCTTCCTCGTCTTCTTCCTCGTGAATCGTCACTTCGGGCGACAGTCTGAACCCGGGCGACTCTGGCTTTTTAATTTGCGACAAATCGACGGGATTCCGTGCTGCTTCCCCAGCGCCGACTGGTCCATAGAGTTCAATCGGCCGTGGCAGATAAAAGTCGGGGAAGAAGCCACGTTGCGGGAACTGTCGGTTCTCGATGTTCGGGAAGGGTGGGTTGGTGGTGGGTGGTGCGTTAGGCATCTCTTTGAGCGCCTCTGATGGAACGAGCGGCGGGAAGTATTTGTCGAGATGCTCGGGCACTGGGTTGGGATTCATTGGTATATGCGGATATTTGTCGGAGTGACGTTGAAAGTGAACTTTTAGGTTTCCTTTTGTGGTAAACCGGCTGCCGCAAACGTTACATTTATACGGTCGTTCACCGGTGTGCGAACGAATGTGAATCTGAAGCGATGAATCAGAGCCAAATATTTTGCCGCAGTATCGGCAACGGTGTTTAAAGAGTGACGAGTCGGAGCGCCCGTTCGGTGAATCTTTATCGTTGGCAAACGCCAGCTCGTCCAAGAGATTGTTCGAAAGAATGCCCTGCGACGCTGAGTTCAGCACTTCTTGTGCCTTCTTCTCGAGCATCGCCAGTGAGTTGGTTGACTCGCTGATCTGAACCATTGGGTCGTGGTCAGTGATGATATTCGACGCCAGCGAGAAATTGCTAGTAAATGCGTTCAAGCCGTTCAAGCCTTCTTCAGCCTTTTTAAGGATGTTGTCAGAGTCACCATTTTCAAGCGGCTTTAATTTAGAAATTCTGTAAAAGGAAAGAAAGAATGAAGACATTAATATTGCGTGATATTTATCAATTAAAGTGACTTTAAAACTGTGCAATTTTTTAAACTTTTTAAATTCTGAAATTATTTTGCACAATTTTTAGCAACTGAAGAATTCTGAAGCCTTCAAATTCCATTTTGCAGTTCACCAACTCACCTAAGGTCATTTTCCTTCAAAAGCTGTTCTTGCATTTTTCCGAAATGTTTATTTTCCATTAGCCGATTGTGAATCTGGCTCTGTCGCTGTTGTTCAATATCTTCCATCTCGCCGTCTTCTTCGTCAATGTCGTCCTTCATTTTACTGTCGAGATCTTCATCATCCGAATCACATTTGTTGCTTAGCTTCTCGGCTCCCAACTCGCCATCGCCTTTTTTCACTAATTGTGATTGCAAATGCTGAATTAATTGAAATTGAAGGAACTGTTGCTGTTGAAGTGTGAACAGCGCCGACTGTAGGATCGCCAAATTTTTCATGACCGTGTCATTGTCCATGTTGTTGGCGATGGCGTTCGCCGTGAATTGCGCAATGGCATTTTGGAAGGTCTGCATTGACATTTGTCCCGGCTGAAACATGGCTGCATTATTAAATATTGCATTCGCCTCGCTGAGAACCGCCGATGCAGCTGATTGTGCTTGCACGGCCGCCTGCAGTTCCATCGCCGTTGCTTGATTGAAGCTAATCTCTCCCGGTTCCATTTCGTTCTCGTCATTGCCGGACTGTTCATCGTCGGGCTCGTCTTTTGCTATTGATTTGCCGATCTCTTCGAGGTTTCCATTGACATCCTCGACCTCGCCTTCTCCATCCACCCGCGACTCTTCGCACTCAGCCATCGCGATCGGGGAGTCCGTTAAACTGTTGCGGCTTGGTCTCTGCTGCTTTCGACTGTTACTGACGACTGTGTTTTCTTTGTCATCACACGAATTCTCCTTCAGATCTGTGGAGAAGCCGTTCGGGAAGACATTTTGATAATTAATAAAATGCTTTATGAGCGAAACTCATAAATTGCGTCTTGGGAAGATGAAATGGCAGTGCACGAAAACCAGTCTCGATTGTTCTTGTTTTTAACCGCGCGCGATGCAAGCAGACCTTGGAGTCATAAAAAACACGCCAACGAATAAATAATCGATTGTAAATTAATAAACTCCGACATATATGCGAAAATATCGTTTTTGTGGTTCCCATGTAAAGTTCGGGACGAACAATAAAGGCAGAGACGCGTGAGAGAAGGAAAATAAGAAGAAAACTGGGTCCATAAGGAATGAAGATCTGCTATAATGGCAACTTTAAGTTGCGCTCAGATTGAAATCTTGTATTTTACAACAAACAAAAAATAATTCTGAAGCATAATCATCTTAAACGAAATGAATAAGCAGACTGACATGCCTTTTACGATTGGTTGATTGGCGTTCGAAACGAGCGAGAAAAATACAAAAGTTATTGCAAGTCTGCGAGTCGAGTCATACACAACGTCGATGCATAAAGGATGGGGCGGACAACACACCGTTTTTGAAAAATTTGAATTTTTTGTATGGGATAAAGACTGCTAAAGACTGCTAAACCATGCAAACCCATTCAAATTTCTCAAAAACGGTCGTGGCATAAAGATTCTCGACTTAAAATCTTTTTCTCATGTTTCTCTGTCGCGCATTTTTATTTTTTCGGTGTTCATAATCTCACATTTAAGGAATATTGGGCTCGAATATGAATAAATTGACAAGAATTTTTTTCACGTGGATGAAAGACATGTTTGACTGTTCGAAGAATGTTAATGAAGCATAATTTACAGCCACAATTTTGCGTGTAAAAGCATAAACTGTTGGAAGCTCCGGGAGAATAATTGTGAAAGGTTAAATGAATCCGCAATTATTTCTACGTTGGAAAATCTGTTGAAGTTTGCGGCTTCAAGTAGCCTTCAGCGATGTTGAATTCAACGTGAAATTAGTTGGAACGTCAGTAGAACTTGCTTGTGCAGATGACCAACTCGAGACATAATTGATTTCATTTGGTGCTAATAACTTCTGCAGGTCATTAATGATATTTGATGTTTTGTGACTTTCAACTTCACTAAACTGCGTTTCTGTGCGTTTTAAACTTGATTGATTGGTTCAACTTGTGAAAATATCTTTATCGCAGTTTATAAAATTGAATTTATAAATTTTCATCAATTAAGTTATCAACTTGGATATAAATAGTTTAATTAACTTGTTTAAGGTGTTAAATTTGAAGCAACCATCTTTAAATTTGGCTTAATGTTGGTTAAACTTAAAAAGCATTTTCAATGAACTCAATAAATTTCAATAAAGTTATGCAGTAAATTTCAATGTTTCTTAGAAAATCTTTAAGTTTTAAAAGCTTTTGAAGCTTGGTTCACCATGAAAATATTCAACATGTTGAATTCCAGCAAGAGTTAATCCAATAAAATATTGAGTATTCATTTTTGCTTTGTTTTAAATCAAAATTGAATAACGAAAACAAAAATAAACTTAACTTTTTATTCAAGGCTTAGGTTCAAGACAATACTGACCAGATTCGCATGTTTCTAGTTTATCAACATTTGGTATTACAAATTTGCAAATTCTGTTTTGAAATTAGCAATTTTTTATTATGACAACTTTAGTCTACACAAAATCAAAGCCAATAAATTAGTTAATTTATTAAGGATCCACAATCTCAGTTTTTTTTAAATTTTCACCAGTAGTAAAACTAAGTTTAAAAAATTCTTAAAACAACTAAGCTTAAAGCAACTTAACTTGTTTCTGTCAGTTCAAGACTGTATCAAAAAATGCAAACTTTCATCAAAAACTGTAGCTTGAAACTATTTTCAGCTCTCCCTTCTTCCCTAAAATCAAATGAAACCTCAAATTGCATAACAAACAAAGTGAAATTCAACCTCAAAACGATCACCGTCATTCAAAAAAAACTTGTTTTTAATTCTTGACACCAAAATTAGGAACCAAAGTTTGTGATCATTGAACATTGATCTAGATTTTGATATTGTAAATCATTGATGACTCTATTTGAATAACTTGATTCTAGTTTATCAGCTCTATCAGAATGTTATGAATAACTTTGCACACGAATCGCGTCTCTAGAAACTTGTTTTCATTTGTTCAATCATCGCAATCGCCATTTCTTGGAAGTTTAATAATTTTTCCGGGTCAGAACGAGCGCGAATCACTTCATCATTTGTGTCAACTCAAATTTTTTTTCTTTTATTGCGCGATGTTATTGAAAGCTGTCATGGGAATTTATTTGAATAAATGTTTGCAAACACTAATAACAATGAAAAATCACGCAGTTAATTCTTTCCATCGCTGTATGAAGAAAAATATGTCGCAGAAAGTGTGTGAAAAAACAATGAAACGGGACACATTGTTAATAGCCGCAATTTGCATACCGAGAGAAAAGTCGCGCGGAAAAGATTTTCGCCGAAATTTTTCATATTGCCGGGACGATTTTTTGATATTTATACTTTTGTCATTTTTTATAGAATTCTTCAGTAAATTTAAATGTGAAAAATGGCTTCGAGGGCGCCTTTGCGGTCGATGATAAATATTTTCATGTTTTTAAAACAAACTTAAGTGAAACAATGAATTCTGCCGTGTTATGACTTCTTGAGTCGATCAAACAATTGCAAATCACTGAAAATCTTATTTTCGCACGCTTTTTGGGCTTCCCGGGAAGGATCTTCGTCGGGGCAACAATAAAACACGCAAAAAGGAAGTAACAAAAGGTTCACTCAACGTTTGACCGCACTCTGTAAACTTATCGTGGTGTGATTTTGTGCTTGAAAGAATTTCTGGCCACAAAGTAAACAGACACCCAGAAATTAAATATCAGAAAAATTGCTCGTGAAAGCGGGAAATGAATTATGAGAGTGGAAATATTTGAGCCAAATTAACCTTTTTGGCTAAGACAAGCGACATTTATCATCACAGTTGCATAATTAACTCGCGGGTAAATGATATGTAACAATTAAACACTGCACTTAATAAAAGCAGAAAGTAGACGATTATAAAAGAATGTTCGTTGTGCAATCTTGTTTCTTTGTTTCGTTCGTATAGGCGCAATAAAAACTAGCCAGAATTTTGATGCAGTGTTTAAGCAACAGCCAGCTCAAGTGAGATGAATGGCTTTCCATCATTCACGAGAATTTATCGAGTTAAGGTTGTGCAGTTTCTCCGACGGCATTTTTTCCACGGCCCAAGGTGAACCAGAAAAACAAATGTGACATAAATATCGACACGTTATTGCGACTAGAGATCAGCACTGGACATTTCTAACGTTTCCCGATCACGCAATTTATTAAAACTTAATAACGCTGGTAATTTATTAACAGCAACTGCTGGATAATGACCTTCAACGGGCGCGCTGTTTGATTCACTATCGGCATTTTTGTATCCACTGGAGTCAAGCTGAATCATTTCACGAAGTTTTGTTATCTTTGAAAATTCTTATTTTTCTGTTAAATCCAAGTTGAAATTATTTCGTGCACTTTTCACTTCTCAAGATTTCTTGAGTTCTTATTGCACTTGTCATTTCTTTCTTCACTTCTTAAATTCAGTTCTTTTTTATTTTATTTTATTTTCCTGAATTTTTCCTTGAAATTCTTTTAATTAATTTTTGTTTATTCTTAAAAACTTGATCACTTTTCCGAAACAAAATATTTCTACACGACACCGAAGGAACTCGATAAACCACGACGTGTACGAATCAACGGGAAATCAAACATTGAATATTGATATAATTTTTTGTCTGAAATTTAATTCCGTTTCTAATATCGGCGCTCACTCTCTCTCAACATTCTATGTGGTGTAGTGTTTGTCTTATGATCGAAAGATAAATTATATGAAAAATATTATTTTATGATTTTTCTTTCTTTTCTCTACAATCATTTCTCTCGCCCGCGCGCTGTATAAACACAACTTGACTGTAGACCTTCCGAAAAAATAAAAAACACTAACGACCGAAATGCTTCGTATATCTCGCAACATCTCTAGAAATCCACACCGACTCACACATTTTAAATCATATTTTTCTTATGTTTTCTTCTTTTGTAGTCGTTTGTGTTTTTACTTTTATGTTTTCATAGCTCCAGCGTATACATGCGCACTTTATGCATACTGTTCTTCCCCTTAAACGGTTCACTCGGTGCATTTTCTGACTCTTCTTTACTTCCTTTTGTGTAATACTCTCGGCACCAACACATGCAGACACTCCTACCACTTCAACTCTCTACTCTCCCCGCCACTTTGCACAAACACAGACGCACGTTGCTTGGCTTTGTAAAAATATATTTTTATGTATTTAGAGTTTGTAAAAAATTTACCGCATTTATTATTTTTTATGATTTGTCATAAATACCAAAAAGGTGGAGTCATCATTCGTTAGGTTATTCTTCATGCATGTATGTGACGCATACAATCGTGCGGAGGGAAATATTTTATTAAATATTCTCGTCTTCTTTTTTGATATATCCGAAGGAATTGTATTAATAAAAAATTTTGGGAGGTGCTGGAGGGAAAATATTCTCGTCTTTATGTAATCTCCGTCGTGGAGAATTTTTGTTATGAGAGCTGAAGACGTTCGCAGTCGTTGGAAAATGTATTTTCAACGACACGTTCGGCTGCGACTGCTTAGGATTTGATTAACGGGGCCGGAAAACTTCTATGTCTTCTGAGAAATGAAGTAAAAATTCAATTTTATTGAGAGCTGAAATGATTTTTCGGGCAGAATTAATTGACGACACTTTGTCAGAAAGTCAAACTCGTGCAAATGTTTTCACACGCCGACATTTTCCAAAAAAAAGTCGTAAAAATTAAAATTAACCCAAATCGAAAATGAAAGTTGATTTTTTTGTAGTTTTTTCAACATGCACACATCGGTGGTTAATTGTTGGTCAAAGCTGTTGATGAGCTGTTGTTTCATTCATGATTTTTTTCACAGCCGCATTTTCTCTATCGAGTAATTTAAATGTTTGCCCTAGAAGTTTAATGACCTTGACAACATTTTTGTGGATTTTTCGTGTCGACGACGGCAAGAAGACATGACCGACAGTGTATTTTTTGGCAGAATAGGAGAATTTCTTACAAGCAAGCCAAAGTTCAATGCTTCTTCTCTAAGCCCGACACAAGTCAAAAACAAACGGAATGGAGACACGAGAAGAGTGATGAGACAAAAGCGAGAAAATTAAATTTTATTTACCCCTCGAGGGGCTTCAATGAATGCGAAAATTTACAAATTACAATTTATATAGATTAAAACATTGTCTTTTGTGTGATTCTTACGCAAGTAGCATGACATGGATGCCAAGAGAAGAGAGAAGCGAGGCGCTGCTATGTTTACATAAGGCACAACGCATTGAATTTCTTCACTTTCAAAGTTTACATAGAGAAATTGTAAATAGCAGCCAGCAGACAATATGAAGCAAAAAAACAAACTTAGAATAACAAGAAGCAAAATACATTCAGTTTTTCATGTAAAATCGATACAGACGTCACTGACCTAGTGCACACATCCCAAACCAACTCTTTGGTGGTTCGAATTGGCTTTAAACTTTGTGTAACTCTGACTTGCCCATCAGCAGACGAGTATTTCCGAAACCGGAGAATTTTAATAATATTTTAAGCCACATGTGTGGGGTTTGATGGTTAGTGATGTCAACTGGAAATGCTGAAGAGGCTATTTTCATAGTAATTCTGTACACTTCTATGAGATTCGACGACGAATTTTATTTTGGAGCAATTTTGAAGATTCAAAATATCGGCTTGAAGTTATTAATTATAATTTTATAACCGGTACAGTTTTGAGGTTAGTTTGTAATGCTGAGACGTAGCAACGGTACAAACTCTGAGCTTTTATAGACAAAATATGAACTCAAAAGCAATTTGAATGTGAACGGATTAAATCTTTTGAGAGCTTATCAAATTCAAGTGATTTAAACTTTAATTGTGACTTAATAACAACGATGACCCCACATTTTGGCGGGAAAACTCAAAAACCAAAGGTTTAGAAAATGAATGCGCCAGAAAATTTAAACAAACTCAACAGAAAACTATCATTGACTTCATCTCTCAGAACACCAAAATCGATCCTACCTGGCACACAAGCCCCATTTTCCAACCTACATCAAAACAAACAATTAATTATTTGATACTCAATGAAACAAGATTTTTATCCAAAAGAAGTTAAAGAGATTCTTCTTGTTTGCGGCGGATCTTTTACAAAGCGCAAGAGATTTCTTTTAACGATATTTAAAAAATTCTGATCATATCTCCAGATGATCAAACGCTCATTTTTCAGCTTTCGCTCTCATACGAGAACCAACCAAAATATCAAATTAATGAAAAATTATTTTCTTGAGCGGGGAAAAGGAAGAAGAAGAAATCGAGAATCTTTGAAGGCACAACAAACATGTTTGAATATTAACTTAATTTTATTTCTGTTTTCGGTTTTAACATCAGTTTGGATATAAAAAGTTTAAGAGAAATGAACGCGACGAGATCTACACGCGAGATGCGAGCGAGAAAAGAAAATCCGAGAATATTTATAAATTAGGAGTTTCCTGTTGAATTCTTCGTAATTTATAAACGAAACTATATTCGATTTATTATCATTGTCCTTTCGTCAAACCAATAAATTTATAATGTGTGGAAAAGAACAGAAGAAGCGAATGCGACGAAGCAGGATAAAGGATCATCGTAGAATGACGTATGGCGATGACAAGTGCCGCGTGGAGATCCATCAATGAACTCAAAACGTGTCAGTTTCAGTTTGCATGACAATGAACGTGACGTCACTTTCAAAATCTCGCCTTGAAAATATAAAAAAACGAGCGACAAAGTCTTTAAATGTGATTTAATTTTCGTCTTCTTGTGTTTTTAAACTTTTTTCCTTCACGAGCGGGGAAAAGAAGAACTTAATGTGAGCGACACATTTCAAATAAACAAAAAGCCATAATTTTTGTGTTTAATTTTATTCTCTCCTAACGAAATGGGAAGTTTCGTGCTTGATGACTTTTAAATATGAATGGGCAATAGAGTCGCTTAACGTCGAATCGTTAATCAATTAAGAGTTGAGAAGTTGGGCTGTTAATGTAGCTTTGCAGGCGACGACGACGTGTAATGTGGTGCTGCCATTTAGATATCTTTTGAAAAGCTGCTGTTGGGATAACTTTAATGCACCAGCTGCAGATTGGTCTTGACTTTAACTTAGTATCAAAACTTTTTTGTTTGAATAATCAGTTCGTTATCAAATTGATCGATAAGTTGTAACTTATTATCAACTTTATTATATTTGGACATCAAAACCAAATCATTTTAGATTGTTTAACTGAGAAACATTTAGTTATCGTCAGATTAGGCCACTTTTGGCGTAGATAAAACTTGGAAAGCCTAAAGCAGTTGGTTTTTATCGCCGACGTTTGATTTGTTCGTCAAATATTTTGTTGATTAATTAAAAGTCGGACATTAATTATCGCCCAATTTACAGCCGTCCACAGACTACCATTTTTACTCCGTTGATCACGTCGGGTTGCGTTTTGTGTGGTCTTTCGTTATGAAGTTGATGCATGAATGTCTCTGTTGTGGACTTTTTTGCGTTTTGCGAAAATGATGTAATTTTTATTTTTGATGGAAAACTTGACAGCATTTCTGCCAATCGCTTGGCAGGTTGCTGGTCACTTTTCAAATAAATAATTTTTCCGTTTGGCTTAAGAGAAGCTAAAAAATGCCTCGCTGTACGGCATATCAAATTTATATTGCAAAGACTTTATTTTTGGTAATGCATCTCATAATAACATTCCGTTTGGCATTGTCCGTGATCTTATGCAGTAACAAAAAAGACTATTTTAATGAACGCAGTTTCAATTTAATTTCAATGCGGATATATTTAAATGATCTTATGTCAATTTGTATTTGATTTTGACATGCTTTTGTTCAAAATGTGTATTTTCGGTAGAAAAAACGGTCACATTTCGTATGCAGAAAATGACTGCAAGACTTTGAGTTTATTAATTCGAAATGTTGTCTCGTTGAAACAAATGGAGAAAACGATCAAACCATCGTTCATATGTATATGAAGACAAAGCGAACAAAAAAGGGGAGGTTGAAGATTATAAATTGCACGACTAGTGCGTTTAATTAATCGAAACTGTGGTGACATGTTGCAAGATTTCAGTAAGCAGATATTTTTAGAACCGAATAAAAATGGCCAAAACAGAAAAGTTTCATCGTGCAAGCACTAGCAAACTACATTGAAACATGAAGCAATAAATATTTTAGCTTAAATTCTAAGAGTTCGCTTCATTATCTCTCCTGTTGCCTCAAATTAATATTCGCGAATGTTTTCTGACCATAATATATCCATTTAGCTTCCAATGTTTTCTGAAATTCCTTTTCTTTTGCTTTCTGTTTCCAGTTGTTTCTTCGAATCTGTGGTGCGACAATACGACTCTTTTATTACCCATGAATTGAGGTAAAATTGGGCTAATTAATAAAAATTTTTGGAACTTGCACTGAAGTTGGAAGTTTATGTGCTGTCAAGTTGGAGAAACGGTTGTAGGATTGTTAAAAATATAAACGACAGCTTTAAATGTGGTTTTAATACTGTTGAATCAGTAAAAAAAATACATAGTCACAAAGATAGCACAAATAAGATTTTCCAAAGGTCCAGAATATAATTGTCTGAACAGTTTTATTGCATTCCATGGTTTAAATCCTAATAATTCTTTGATTGTCTTCACTATTTTGAATGCTTGCAAATTTGGTTCAAATTCTTCCAATGTTTGTTCAACGGGAATAAACTTTATTTTTTGTAAACCTTTAAATCCTTGCCCAACAACCATCAACACAGCTGCCATCAACAAAGTGCATTCCACAAATCTTTTGCCGTCAGGAAAATTTAAATCACTTTATGGAAATTTTGATTTATTAAGTTTAGAGTCACTTCGCAGCAAGCAAACATAGCAGAAATGTCGAACCATAATGATTTGCGCTACTTAACAACTCACGTAGATTCAACGTAATAAGCGTAACAGGTTACAATGGAAATTTTTAACAACTTAACGTCAAATTTTTGACCGACTACGTGCCAAAAGTATGATTAACGATTTAAATGCATTATGTATCGACAGCACATAAAAATTTAATTTATATGTTGAAATCGTTGCTTGTAAGCCATCCCCGACTGTGCGCATCGTTCACTTATAATTCAAACATAGCGAGAGAATCTAATTTGAAAGCGACGCTTAGCAGTGACGCTGGCAAGCAGAGAATTCGTGCAAATTATGAGCTATTAGCAAATGTAATCTCCATCTACACATGATTGTCGTCTTGCCTGGTATATTTCCGTATTCAAAGTGCCACATTAATTAGCATCGAGAGTCACGATTTTCAATTTGATCTTGTTCGGTGTCATAATTCCCAGGAAATTGAAAGATCTTGGCCAATTACCAATTGACATTCATAAGCGATTCCGAATAAATTTTGATTAGCATTTTTATTCTTTGTTTTCTCACTGAATATAGCACGGGATAGAGAACGAACAAAACGTGAATCCAAAGAGAACAGCTAATGATACGATGTGCGAATCAAGTCAAGCAAAACAATTAAATTATACAATGAATTTGATTTTCTCGGCAGCGAGCGGAAAGAGAATGAAAATAAAAATCATTCGATATGAAAATTGCTGTTAATGTTCACCTATCACAAAAACGCTAAAGATTACGATGAAATGAATTGATTGCATATAATTTTACGGCTCAAAGTCTATTGAAATCAATCAAGCAAAGCTTAAACAATATGATTTGTTGCTAAACACCGAATGGTTTTTGTGCAGGTTTCTCGATTTTCAAGCTGTTTGTTACTTTGAAGAATTAGCTTCGGGAACTTTATTCTCGTGACCTGGTTAGGTTTGAATTGAGGGCTGTTTATAAGTTAAGTTTGATAGTTTGGCTCATAAAATTTAAATCTAATAGGTTTTAAAGACAATCTGAAGAAGCTTTTTCATGTTTGATAACAACTGTAAGCGGAAACTGAAGACATTTTATCGATTTGAACGTAAAACTAACTGATCTAAATATTAACAAACAAAAAATAAAAACAAACATCATTGACCAAACTAACAAACAAGCTCCAAAAGTCAATCAAATTGCAATTGAACATTTCCTTTAATTTTTCACAACTTTTTATTTATTCCACCAATAATTTCTTTTCCACGCTTTTTATGACTCGCGCGATGAATTTCTTCATCTGGTTTCGATGCAACTTGTGTGGTAAAGCAACTTGTAATGATACTTTTTAACTATCTGTTAAATTGTTTATATTGAACTCAATTTCAATCAGCGCATGCAGTGTTGATGATGTTCACGATGATTTCTCCATGCACCGAGAGTGAAATTACAATTTGGAGATCATAAATAATTTTGTATATTCAAACTTGATGTTTTCTTGATACCTTTATGATTTCTTTTCCTCAATGTTCTCCTACTTTTGACTATAAAATTCATTATGAAGCTCCGTTGCAGTTATGTTTACATAATGAGTTAATATCAAACATAATTTATGGTCGAATAAACAAATAACATTATGGTATTTAATTGTGCAATGAACATGTTTCGTCACGATTTATGGAAAACGGCAATTGGAAAAATTCTCGTTAAAGATTGATTACTTGTGACATTACACGCAATCAACTCCCTCAAGTCGATCGTGATTAGCGCTAGCGTGTGGCGTCTCTCATAATTCAATTTCAAGTAATGAATTTTTTTTATTGCTCCCGGCGAAGCATTCGAATTAAAATCGGAACAACAGTTTACACAGAAATGCAGTTTTTAATGCGATTCGAACGTTGCAAATGTTGTTTAGTTTCCAATCATCATGTTTTATTTCTGTTTTATAAGGTTGAAGATAGTTGTATTAAAAGAGTTGAACCTGGAGAAGCTTTAATGTGAATAAAAGACGTGACTTGAAGGACTTTAGCATGGAAACTTTGGTTTGCACTTTGAAATCGCTTTTACCTAACTTTCTTGACACACCAACTCGTGGCTTGTTCAAGAAGGTTTCATTCTGCTCAGCAAACGATCAAAACTAAAACCGATGAGAGATAATTTGATTCAATTATTAGATTTACATGAATTTTTCAACCCTCGTACTAGACTTTACCACTTATTTGCACGAGTGCTGCTTAAAATTATGCTTTCAACATTAATTTCCTCGAAAATCATACGCAGCAACAACCGTTTCGACTTCTAACCCCATGCAATAACTCATAAATTGTGCCTCTGCATGTGCTCCAAAAATACATACAACAACTGTATGTCATTTACGGAAAAGGTTCACAATGCGATTTTGGGTGGTTTATTTATAAAAATAATTTCTCGAAATATTTTTTATGACCTTCAAGCGTCATGTACCTGCTTTTGCTGTACTTTCTGGTCATTTTTCATTTACCCTTTATTAGAACAGTATGAAACTGTGCATTGTTCCTGCTTTATGATTGTCTCGAAAAGCAAAAGTGAATTCCTTCTGACAAGAAAAGAGTTTCCCGGAAAGCCAAACCTTTTCAAGAAGTTAAATTTTGCAAAAATTGTTCAGTTTTATGGCAGTCGTTCCTGTAAAGAGTTTCACATAAATCAAAAATTTGTCAAACGAACGAAACTGTAAAACTTTATGGATAACGTTTGACTTGGTGACAAAAAGGATTTTAAAGACATTTGCTTCAAGGTCGTTTGAGGGTTTGCAAAAAGTTGCAAAAAAATGTTGATGTACCGACTTTGAACGAACGTTGCTGATGACTGTCATGGGAATTCTGGTTTGATTGATGTCTTGCGCAAGAGAAATCTATGAAAGCACATTAAAACATCATAAAATTCTATTACGATGATTTACGATTCAATTACGCATTGCATCGATTGGAAAAGGAATTTTGTTTGGTTGGGGATTATTAGGTTGTTTGTTATTGCTTGCTAAATGCTTCAACAAAGTTTTTTAAATGTTTGAAAACATTTTTTTCAACCCGTTTCGGGCCGCGACTGCTAAATTTATCTTCATTCAATGATAAAGTCGCAAATTTATGTTAAATCAAATCAAACATAAAAATTTTTATCATCTTTATTGGTTGTCCAAACCAACAACTTCGTTTTAGATAAGTGGTAAATCCCGATGTGCCAAGCTATTCTGCCAAGCTGCTTTGTTCCACGTTAAAGTCATAGCTTTAAAACACAAAGTTTCCCTGGTAAACTAACAAACTGTAAAAGAAAGAATCACATAACAGATGTAAAAAGTTTTGCTGATGGAAAAAATCTCGTGAACCCATAAAAAAAGTTCAAAATAAATTCACGTAAAAATATGCACAAGAGAGCTGTAAAATAAAAATCTCGTTACATTAACCAAAAATATAACTCACATCTCTTCATGTTTCTCGCAGACCATAGAACGTGTTTCATCATCCCGTTGGATATGCGAAGGGCCGGCAAAGATTCTCCGTGATGTAATCAAAAAATGCTGAATTTATGGCTGCGAGTGGTGTCGGAAAGAAACCGTATGTCCATAAAAATATTGAAGCAATTGATAGTGCGAAACAAAAGGGGATGAAAAAGAATCAGACAAATGCATTTGATACTTAATCTGGGCAAACAGCAATAAGGCTATAAAATGTAGCACATATCAGTTCATAAAAGTAAGGAACTGGAACGGACGAAACTGGAGATTGGATGACGTGTGAGTGGACGGAGATCGAGAAAAGGATTTTGATGCAATTGGTATTGATTTGAACTGTGGGGTGTTTGGATTAAAAGCTCTGAACCAATTGATATTATGACTGCACAGATTTTAAAACTTTATAAAAAAAGAGGTGCCGCACATTTCTAAAATATTTGTCATCAATTTTTTTTTTGCATTCAACATTTATTTATTCTGTTGTTGATTTTAAACGGTTAAACCTGATTTCAAATTTGTTTTCATCATTAAGTTTGCATTTATTTATGCAGACTCTGATCTCATTTGTAGAGTGACAATCTTTGTCATAATCTTTCAAAGAAACCACATTTATAAAAAATTGACTAAATTCAAAAGTTGTGCGAGCTATTGAAACACTAAAATGTTTACATTAGTTATCAAACTGATTATTTTTCAAGTTTTAAAGATGATAAAGCTAAGATATTCAATGCAAATTCACGGCTTGAAAGTCACTCTGCGACTCAAGCTTCTAATTTGCAACCCATCAACGATGAAAATTGCCAAAGCCACTCAGGAGAGATTTTCTCAGGTACCTCGATTTCCATTCAAAATCAAACGATGGGATAAATTGAATTTTTTTCATCCGCAAAAAGCATAAACAGCGAGTTTTTCTCCATTTTCGTCTTTCTCGTATTCGCTATCAATATTAAAACCTCAAAACCCAATATAAAAATCTATTAAATTCCACTTCACTTCCGTTACCCCTCAAATCACACCCAATATCCTTTTTGCGCTCGCTATCGATATTCATACACATGCCGACGAGATGGATTGAATGGAAAACCGACCAAAAGCGAATGAATTTTTATAGATTGGGTGGAAAGAACTGGCACAAAGTACCCAATTGAATCAATCAAAACATGAATAAAAAGTGGTTATTTTACATTATTGAAATCACTCAAAAGCGACCGAAGGAAAAATGTAAAAAATCGGTCGATAGGCTCGCTTTTGATGAATTATTGATGAAGAAAATATTTGCGGAATAAATTGTGCTCCTTGTGACTCTACTGACTCGGAACTCGTAGACGATTAAGTGCTTCAACTTCAAAAGCGCTTGGACCCGAATGAATGCACTGATTATCAAGCATCTTTCATTACGGATCGTAATGGCACTTGTTGGACAAATGAGTCAAATATTATGACATTATTGATTCTCAAGCGTTTCACCCTCCGATGATGTAACAAGGCGCACTCAATTTATCGACACCATATGATAAAATATTGATGGATTGCCACGGCGAAAGTGGGCGAAGGCAATAATTGAATTTTCCACTCCATGCAGACACTTCGAGATCCTTAAATGGATTATGATTCAACAAATAGAATGATTATTGAAGGATTACCGCTGCCAAAGAACCCTGAACAAGGAAACTTCATCAAACACATTTGGTGAAGGATTTCATCTCAAGCGGCATTTATCGATGTAACTCAATTTGTCTCGTTATCAATTAATTGCCAGCCGGTGGAAGACGATTTCGCCACTGATTCGTGCTGGATTAATATTTTTGTGTCTTGCGTCTGAATGGAAGTAATTGAACTTGAACTGGAGGGATTAGACGACTTAATGCTTCGAGCTCCAGCAATTCCCTGAAGAAACTGGCGGAATTTTTATTGAAAACATTTGGGGCTTGTTCTGAGAAAGAATTAAGTCGTATTTATTGGCGAGAAATTTGAAAAAAAAAATAATGTAAAATTTCGTATAAAATTCTTTTACAGTATTGATTAACTTCATCAGAAAAGGAAGCAATCAAGGCAGAAAAAAAGCAAAAATGTATACTCGAACATCGCCTACGCACTCCGCCCAATAAGAAATCAATTACCGATCTTCGCAATCATCTTTTTCTTCGGAAAATTGATTCACACAGACTGCCAGCATTTCCCAAATTGAAAAATCAATTCGGTATAAATCATCGTGCATCGTTTATTACACGGTAGAAATCATTTCTCTTATCATTGCTGGCTGCCCGGGCTTCGTTCTTTAATAGATATTTATGACATCTCTGAAGCATCTTCTCTCCTTCTCATGAACTTTTATTATATTTTATGATTATTATGATGATATATTTTTTATTACGACTTCGAGAGCGATAGTATCTTTCATCTCTGACCGTACGTTCAGTTTCCACTCGCCGGTTTCACTGTCGGGGAAGGCAAAATGATGAAAAAATATGCTTGACCATGTTAAGTGCTTAATGGACCATAATAAATAATAATTTTTTGCCTGCTTTCGCTTGCACAGCAGCACAGATACAATGTTGTTTGTGAATCTAAGATGTTTCACATTTGATAAGCAAGTACATGCAAGACGCTGGCCGTGTTGTGCCATTTTTTCCAGATCCCAGACAAATAACATAATAAATTTGTCATGAAAACTCGAGTCTTGAAAGGAGGGTCAGATTCCAAAAGATGATTATTAATTTTGATCCGAGAGTCGTTTTCCGTTCCATTAGCACTTGATGACTGTTCATTATGGAACGTGCGAATAAAGATTGCGGTTTGTCAGAATGACGAAAGCTGTAATAAAGAAAATTTATATTATTTTGCTTGTAAATTTTTTAAACGTTCATTCAAAATATATTTGTTTTAATGACTTGTAGTGGCAAAGACAGCATTTAGATTTGACTTTTTTTTGAATTTTGCTTCATCAAATTGTATTATCACAGCTTGCTAATTCCCAGTATCTTTTTGAGCCTTCTTCCAAGATTTCAAAATGCCTTCAAGCAAGCTGCTGATGTCGTTGTAGCTGCGACAAATCATGATAAGACATAGACTGAAGCGTGAAAACATCGACACGTCCAGTTGGATGATTGAACGAAGCAAATCTTCACATGATCGCTTTGGAGAATTCACGGATGGCTTTCCCGAATAAACTGAGTTCAGATCCGATCGCTTTTGAGAGTACTGCTGAATTTGTTCCAAGAAGTCTCCGACGTTTTTTTTGATTTCCTGAATTTTCACCAGAGTTGGCAATGATTTTGTGTCAAAATTGGTTCCTTTCCCCAAAATTTCCGACTCGGAGAAAATCCAAGCTGTCATTTGATTCATGTTGGCTGACAGATCAGTAAGCATAGGCGTGACAATGTCAGTCAGTTCCCAGATCGACTTGTTGCTCTTGAACAAAAATCGAGGATCACCAACACCTATGTCTTCGACTTGGTTGAATTCTTTTGAGATCAGCAGAGCACCCAAATGGACAAGCTTCTGTGGAATAGTGTCGTTGATGAACGTTTCAACGCAGGTGACAGCGGTAATTGGTTCTGGATTCATCTGCAGTTGGAACAGAAGGAATACAAATTAGGAGAAACGATCGAGAAAAATGGACTAACGTTTGTCTAGTTCGGTTGGAGCTTTCAATCCTTAACAAGACTTTGAGTGAATGTTCGACTTGATCCTTTGAAGAACGAAGACTGAATGACAAATTTTATTCAAAAGTTCACTTTCCTGGGTTTCTATGATTGAAATATCAAAAAGCTCCGAAAACCTTCAAAACAATCTAAACTTTTTCCTACTTTGATCAAAACTCCATTTTCTAAATTTCAGCTTTCGACATTCTCTCAAGTCTAGCCCAATGAAGACATCATAATTTTTCAACGGAACCTAATCAAACAACATTTTTTTGGTCGTTTTGTGTATGACAGAAAGGCAGATGATGAGGATTAAGTGAAGTCGTTGAAATCTATCAACGCTGAAATCAATAAACAAAGCAGATAAAGAACCTTTTTGTGGTCTCGTGGGTCTAAGTGGTTCTCGTGAACAGCGCTGAATAATTCAATTTATAAATTGATTGGAAAATCAGTTGGTCTAATGGGGTAGTTTCAGCTTACACAAAGCGTTCTGGCGAGTGAAAAGAGTCGAAAAGTCAACAACCAGGCCCGAAAAGCTTTCATATTGAATATTTGTGGTTTTTAATGGGCTTCGCCATAAATTGTGTTTTCTTAACAAGCAGCAATAATATTTAAATGACCACCACTATACACGAGGCAGCGCCTGAAAAACGATGCCGAGAAATATTTAAATTCATTAGCAGACTTGTATAAATGAGTGCTCGAATTTGCATATCGATATTTTTATGATTTTTCTCTCTCTGTCGCTGTCCCCATAAACAAATATTAATATTTCATATTTCTGATGGTTTTATTGGCTTCCTCCATTCAGGTCCAATTATCGTAAAATTTATTTTAAATTTATGGACTTTAAAGTGGGCTTAAGACCGTGGAAATTGTCTATACAATCGCTGGAATGATTTTATGAAATTAAAAATTCGGCGGTTGAAAAGTGATTCATAATACGAAGGCTAGGTTTGTGTCAATACTCAATTTACATGTATGATCCGATAAGAAATGGCACTCAGATCTGAATTTTAAGAAATAATATTCGAAACGTTTCATCAATTATCATAATTTCCACTAGGTCATAAGATAAATATTGTGATTTTTCAGCTTTTTCCGCTGCAACAGCAGCAACCGCTTAAAGATAAAAATGAGGTGACCTTAAGATTATCGATCCGAAGCCGCTCGAGAAACAACCAGGCATTCGTCAACGTCCCAACGGGCTTGTAAAACTATACGCACATGATACAATTTTCGTGTACTCATTTCTTATTCTTAGAGTGAAATGTGCCAGGGAAACAAAGTAGAAATTTTCGGTCGAGTGAATATTGAGAAAAAGTTTTTCTTCTGTTATAAAAACAGAAAAAGAGTTCGAATGTTTATCGCCAGTCTCATAAAATATGAGACGGGTGATCAAACTTGCATTAAAACAATTCAGAGAAAGGTCAATTTATTACAGATATGTTCGATGCTCCGATGTTGTAAAAAGAAAATTCTTTTTTTATAGTTTTCATATCTGCCGAGCAAGCAAAAATTGTGAAATTGGACGAGGGACACAAGTTGAATCAGTAAAAGGGGGTTGGAGATGGGACTGAGACTCGGACAAACAGAATATTTTATGTGTTTTTACTGTGATTTACCTTCCATTGGGAATTTGACGATGAAGTAAAGTCCGACTGCAAGACTTTTAATTAGATTAAAGTTCAATAGCAATATTTATGTTTGAAGAAATGTAAATGTCTCGTTTTTGTATAGCGGGGGCGTTTGAAGGTGATGTGTAAGGTTTATGAAGTCATCACACTAGCGTTTAAATAGAAAACATATTATTTTAACCTCAAAGTTGTCAAACACTTACAAAAACAGTTTAAATTGTCAGTTGAAATTTTCTTGTAACACCACACAACAACTTCACATTCGATCATTCCTTCCATTGCCCTTCTGGCAAACTTTTTTTGTTGTTCGCAAAAGAAAAAACAAATCTAGAATTCTATTTATGGTAGCCAAAGTTCAGTTATTGATTTTTCTTCATTTTAATGAATCAATTTCGGGATTTCAAGCGAAAGGTAGAAACAAAGTAGAAAATAAGAAGAAAAGCAAAACTGTTGGCAATAACTTAAATACTGCACAATTTTCTTAGTATCAACGAAATTTTAAACATTTACTTCGCCTCTCGTTTTGTACGGGTGAAAAATATCTAAACGATTTTTTTTCCATTCGCTATCTTATCGCCAAGCTTTTCTCATTTTCAAAATGCACAACAATTGCAGCAGTTTTGTTTCCTTTTATTGCACTGAATGTTTCAGCGGGGATCGCTTGTGCCGTATTGATTTCTTCTTTGTTTCGTGTAATCACAGTAAATCGTTTCCATTTATCCCAATAGCTTTGCTTGAGTGAAACCGTCTGTATAAAGACACAACTGTCTGATGAGCCCGGGAAAAAAACGGAAGAAAAATTGTAAAAACTTATTCAGTAAGACAAAAGTTGTATTTTAGAATTGTTGTTCAATACCAAACGATCTGTGGATTTTTTATGCTTCGGTGTAATATTTTTAAACCGTGTTTTGTTTTTGCTTTTTTTGCCACTGCAAACATTTTTTATATCGTCGATGAGAGAATAAAAGAAAAACGAACAAACGACATCGCAAGGCGAAGTTACAATTCCAATATTGTCTTTGTCTCCCAACTTCTTATCCAAGGTTATACGTTTATTAAAAATTTGTAACTTCTTGAATTTTTATTTATTTTGCATTGTCTGAAGCCACCGGGTTCCCGCTCGTTATCTTGGTATTGTGATCGCCACAATGTTTCAACTTTAACGAATCATTTTGGACATTAATTAGCATAAATATTGGTGGTTCATATTTTTCAAGCTTCTTTTTTAAGTGAACCAACTCGACTCAACTTCATTCCACTGACAATTGCTGTAATTGATAAGAAAAACTGAGATAAACCTTCAAGTAGTGTTTGCATTGATGCAGTTTCAAAGTGTCGCCTGGAGGTGATATGATTAACTATCAATTACAAATTTTCCTTCAAAATAAATCAAGAACAGTCAATCGAAAATTGATAAAACAAACGCTGTTAACTTAGTCGCTGTGATGGGAAGAGAAATAGTCAATTGGTATCGAGATATCCGCGAGAAAGTGAAACACGAAATAATTGAAGTTTTGCAGAAGTGAAACTTTTGTCACTCCAGCAGCATTCCATGCACAAAAAGTAATAAATTCTTATGCTGCCAATATCGTGGCTTCCATAAATGTTCGGGTTCGTCGAGTTTCTGAATTTATTCTAAGGCCGGAATATGGAAAGAATTTTTCTGAAAATATATTGGCTGAGATCTTTTTTGTTGACCTGCAAACTAGTCGCAGTGCCCTTGATGATGATCGTGACATTTCAATACACGTGTCTGGATTTTAAAAGATCTCGTTTGCTTTCATCTCGTCGCGTTTGTCTCTGCATCTAATCGTGATGAAGGATTTTTTTTTAATATATATAATTTTAATAATATTTTTGATTTTTATGGCTTTTCATTATCTTTCTAGTGGTTCATCAGAGACATTATCGTATCATAACTTCAGCCATAAAACCGTTGATATTCACTGTATTAAACCAATAAAAAGTTTCACAACGCACTATGCAAATTATAAGTCTAACAACATTTTTAAAAGTTGCTATCCATCATGAACGTGCATCTCAAAATGTATTGCACAAAATTATTTGAAATCAATACGACGTCGATTTATGATAATAGCAAAAATATGAAAATTCACTGACACAGCTCATGACGGGTCGTGTTGTCTAGTTAAACCAAAAGAAGCACAAACAAGCAAGAAAGCCACAAATCAAACATAATATAACGTGAACAAAGAAATAACAAACAGCAGATAAGGAAAATCAATAATAAGCCGCGTCTTCTTTGTTATATTCATATGTGAACATCTTCCCGAATAAAGGAATAACGAAATTGCGAAAGAAATGCTCAAAATCTTTGAGAATCATCAACGAGCTAAGCCAAATTTTTCTTCGAAGTTATTTCAAACTTTTTTCATCTCTTCTTATAGCAACCAGAAATATTTCGAGGCTCAATCGTTGATGCGAATCCCAATTTAAAAGCCAATTCTTTGCGATTCTCTTTTTGCGATGCTATCGACCATGATTTATGCAATATTGAAGCGAGTTTGTCACTTTTTGGACGCAGCCAGTAAAGGGAAAATATTCATAATTGAAGAAATGATTGGACGGAATGGTAATGAGACGATCTTGCGCGGTGAATATGAGATTTCATCAAATTATTCCGTGCTGGTGCTTTGTGATTAACGTTTTTACTACACGATTGCAAATGTTCTGAGCACAAGAAAAGAATTTTTCCAAATAAAATTTTTCATGAGTTCAGCATTTCATTTCATTGTATGCGATGTTATAAAAAATTGCAACCTCAAGCACCTTTTTCTGCTGCTATCTCCGGTATACGTTCGCTCCAGTTATCTCTCCGGTTTATGAAATCCGATGAATAAACATAAGCTTGTAAGACCACCTCTTTCTCATAAAAAAGCGTATCTACATATTTTCACCGAGCAGCAGGCGAAGAAGCGAAGCAAAGGCGAAATAAAAAAAAGTACAATTTTTCTCCTTGAAATTTCATATTGCATAAAATATTTATCCGGAGATACTACAGTGTGTGTGTGAGTGGCGAAAAAATTGTAAAAAATTCCCCTCGCAACTCATACAAATAGTCTGACTCGCTGCTGTCGAGGCGTTCCTCGAAAGTATTGAAGTTTGCACACACCACCGAGTAGGATTTTTTTTCTTCCTTTTCGATCTTACGTTTCATTACACAAGAAAATATTGTGAGGCATCAAAGTTCGACGAACACACCGTTTTCCTTCTGCTCAATCATTTATTGAATTTTCATTCGAAAGCGATGGAAAGAAAAACAAAATTTTTGCAGTTTTGTTGTTGTTTGGAAAATAAAATCACAAGCACAGCTATTTGATCGGCCAGAGATGTTTTCTAGTTATAAATAAAATATTAATTGTGTGTTGCCATGTTTCTCGTAACAGTTTTTTGTCTGTTTTTTTTGTTGCGCATTCATAATAGATGTTGTTTTAATTCAACTGTGGATTTTCTGGTGAACAACAAATACATTGGATGGAGTTCTAGGATTTCGAAAATCGGTTTAGTGTGTTCAACGATTTTTTTCATTCAATCGAATATTGATGAAAGTTATCTGTGGTTTCGGTGGATTTAAAAAATCTGGATTAGTTGGGAGTGATCTAAAGTGATGTGGCAGTTGCTTTACAATACGTTTGTTGTTAAAATTTGAGGTTGGTTGTTGTACCTAATCAAACAATGCAGTTAAAATGTAATTGAAAGTTAGATTGCTGGTTTTCAGTGAAATATCCTACCAAATTGAAGCATAGCTACTCTAAGTGTGTTATTAAGCAATTTAGATCATTCTCTAAAAGCCATTTTAATCCCAAAAACTCTTTATTAAAATTAGAACTGTTTGTTATTTGCTTTTCCACTGACATATGTATGTCATAGTTTTAAGCTTCATTCTTACCTTAACTGCAAGCATGTTAACTAGGAACTTGCATTTTCTTTGTCCAATTCCTACCATTTTTAGGTCAACATTTATTCCTATTAACTAGTATTTGAGACTTAACTCGCAAACACTCTACTTCATAGAACTTTACGCTTATTAACGATGCAGAACGCTCTACAAAATTACTTACACTAAAAGTAGTCAAACGGGCTGAGACATTTAAATGTTGCTTTTCACGACGAATCACAAATCTTACGGACTATCGTCTCTCGTAAATTGACTAGAAAATAAACCAAACGTGTAAAATAGCAATTTATGTTG
>JPYR01000726.1:25350-36508 GCA_000775305.1 Belgica antarctica | reverse complement strand
GTGCGGCTGATAAGCACATTCAATCGGATAGACTTGCAGTGCCGGTCGGCACAACATCCTCTAAAAATGGGAATTTTAGGTTAAGTTTGTTGATCCGATGTTAATTGAGAAAATCTTGAGTTTTAGAAGCTGCGATGACGACTACGGTAGCTGCAATTATAGCCTTAAAAGCCATTTTAAACTGTTTAAAAGTAAAAAGAAATGATACTTTGAGGTTAGGGTTTGGTAATTCAAGCTTTCAAGCTTACTTTCGGTAAATTATTACTTTTTGTGTTTGCTAAACCTTAACACAAAATTTCTGTTTAAAATTATATTGAAACTGTAAGGTTAAAACAGACTAGCTTCAACTTTAAGTGCTTTTAACCGCAAAACTTGAACAAAGAGAATTCATTTCAATGCTTCTGTATGTCTTTATTCTACCCCGATGATCAAGTGGAAATAAATGAAACATAATTAATGACATCAACCGGAGTGGATGACACACTAAAAGGTGATTATTTCATGTCGCTTTTCATTTTGATTTCATTTTTCTTCTTCATGATCGATTTCTCACTTTGAACTGATGGATTCGTAACACAATTTTCGCTTTCCTTCGCCTTTCGTCGCTCCGACGTTGATAAAACATCACAAGGGGAGAGAAGAATCATCATGATTTGTGGCACCGACAACGAACCCCTTTCCTGTTGCATAATTGATGATTGCACGAGAGAAATCCCGTGAGATTTTTTCCAAGTGACAATTTCTCGCTCCACGAGCGATGCGATAAAAAGGAAATTGAATTTATTAGCGCAGGATACTTATGATTAGCACTGTCTCATTAATAAATTACCGTTCACCCCTCAGACCGACACTCGCTGCAGCCAAACAAGTTATCGACCAGAGAAGATTCTCTTCACAGCGGATCTCCGCTATTTACATTTTCTATCAATTTATTTCGTCTTTTCTGCTTCTGTTTATGATGACATAATCAAATTAACCATAGAACATTTAACATCCACCCTCGCTTGCTCTCATCCATCCCAGCGAGAGTTGCCATGAAGCTCTCAAGCTAATAGAAAAATAAATATTCACTCATGTATTCAGCGAACGTGGTTATTACTTTGCGAATTTTATACTTTTTCTCCCCGGCGGATTCAAGAAGGCGGAAAGAAAAACTATTTTTCTTCAGCCATTCCGAAGTTTGCTGTTCACTCATTTGGCAGTATCGTTTTATGTACGTCATTTATATTCAGCTGAAAGCAGCGAGTGTTGAAAGTCAGTCATGCTACGAGAGATTTCGGTGAGTTACAAAAACGAAGTGAGATTCGCCACATGGCAGTTTTGGAAGTGCTTTCGGAATCAACACATGCAGTTCAAGCTTAACGTTATGCAGTTGGATTGCATTTGATGGTTTTGAATGAGAAACAGTATTAGTATAAAGACGATGCTGTAGGAACGGTACGATCCATGTCAGTCATTACATGGGAATACCAAGGAACGGAAAAAAGACAAGTGGGGATCGAACCGCCACCATGAGACTTATTGATACTGGGCTAAAGGAGATCTCGCATCGTCAGGTCGGCTACTTGGCACCCTGGTCGACATTTATATTTGTAAACAAAGTCCCAATATGATTGCTCTAATGGATGCACAAGATTCAGAAACTGTTTTGAATTTTTTTTGTAAGCGTTTCAACAGTCAAGAGACACACATCATTGAATATATTCTTATTATTTCCAGTTTGCGTTTAATTTTACATTAGTTCTGCAGTAGTTTTACTTAGTATTTATTTTCATTTAAGTTTGCCAACAATCTCATTTTCCAGATGGTTCCGATCATGTTTTGTTTTTGAGATTATTCTTCACATTTTCTCATGTTCCGTTTCAACAACCATGATTCGTTCCTTTCAACTGTTGTCACTATGTTCCATTTTCCATATCGTTTTTCGAAGTTTGTGCTTCTTTTGTACCATTTCTTTCATTGTCTAAACATTAAAGAGCCAAGCAACACAGTTGATTCAACCAAACTTCACTAAAATCATCAGTATGTATGCCCAGCACTCAGTACTAAAATCTGAATGTTTGCTAAGCTACCTTTAACATAAGTTAACACACCGATTTCCACAGAAGATCGCACGAGTCATCAAAAGTGACAGCGGTACTTAATAAAATCACTTCAGACAAACAATCAAACATTGACCGTCTGACGACTTGGTTCAAGTGTTTAATAAACATTTGATAATGTGTGCATAAATCTTGCGATTAACTGATGCACGAAGATTTTAAAAATGGATACAGTTTTGGCATTTAAACTAGTTTCTCACAGCAAGTTTTGTTTTCATCTTAAAATTACAGCATTTTTTTCACTGAAGATGAAGGTTCGCGATAAAATCTTGCTTGACGTAGGTCAACAATGATAATTACACGTTTTAAATGTTTAACTACCAAAATTTTTGTGTTAATTAAAATCATTGTAGATTAGCGCGCGAACGGCTGTTTTTTGTGCTTTGTTTCTTTTCATGCGAACTATTCAAGAGTTCCAAAAACTGAATAAAAAGATGTTCACTGGCAAGCATGAGCTGTGGTGAAAGTTAAACTGAATGTTTGACGCACATTGAAACATTTTATGTAAATTCTGTTGATAAACATTCAAAACCTGATTTTTTGTTTCTTTTTCGTTAGTCAAATCAAACCTTTTGACTGATTCATGAAACCTAAAACACTGCGAGTTTTTAAATTTTACAATATTTTCATTTTGAACTTCTTTCTATGCAGATAAGACCGGGTTTTTACCTGATTAGCGATTTTTTAAGATTATTCATCAATTTGGAAATACTGAATAAAAAAACATCGCGATATTGGATGAAATTTATTGTTGCGTCAGACAATACAAGCTTTGAAAATAGGCTTACCAAATTATTTAGGGTTAAATAAATAATTTCTTAGTTGGAATTCATCCTAAAATATTAGCAAATAATTACATTTTTACCAAAAAGATCTGCACATCAACCAGATAGTCAGCCTTTTAATTAAATGCCTACACATTTACTTCTTCATTCTTTTTTTCAATTTGCTAATGTTCAAAACAAAGACTCGTAGACAAATTACCAAACTTTTGTGTTGCAGCAATTCATTATAATATTCTTACGCGTATCTGTTACTTCAAAACGTATTCAAGTTCAATGCCAGTAAACAACCACAAAACGCTTATGGATAAACTTAAAATTTTTCTCGTAGCTCAGTTTAGTTTTGGTAACAAGAGAGTCTACACGTAGCTGATCATGGAGAATTTTGATGATTTTGAAAACTTAACTTATCAGCCTGCGACTGAGATTAAATATTCAGTCGGAGATCATTTGAGATTTTTTTACAACTTGATCGCAACTTTTACAACGGTAACAATTTATTTGGTCTATGAAATTGTTTTGGGTATCGTGAATAAGCTGACCGGTGGTTCTAAGAAAGATATCAATGGACAAGTGGCTTTGGTGACAGGTATGGACTTTAGAAATTATTGATTTTTGCACCGTTGCTAAAGCTAAGGCTGGCAGTAAACAGAAAACACTAAAGATTTCAGATAGTTTAGTGCTAAATTAACTAAAATGTTGAGTTAAATTGTGGTTATCTGAAAAACAATATTTAATCAGGTGGTGCGAACGGACTTGGTCGTGCCATAGCATTCCGCTTGGGGCAAGAAAAGTGCAACGTGGTCATCGCTGACTTGAATCAGAAAGAAGCCGAAGACACTGCCGCCGAAATCGCAGCAAAGTACAACGTCAAGACTGCCGCATATAAAGTCGACGTTTCTAGCTTCGAAAATGTCCAGCAACTCAAAAAAGACATTGAGAGTACTCTGGGCTGCGTGGATATTCTGGTGAACAATGCCGGAATCCTAAGTGCTTTGTCTCTTCGCGAAGGTCAGCCAAAAGATATTCAAAAAGTTATTGACGTAAACCTTACATCACATTTCTGGGTGAATTGACTAATTAAAGGTTTATAAATAATTACTAATTAGTGCCCAATTGTTTTAGACTGTTCGAACCTTCCTTGAATCGATGCTTGCTCAGAAACGCGGGCACATTGTGGCGATTTCTTCGTTAAGCGGCAAAATCACTTTTCCACTAGCGTGTGCGTATTGTGCCACGAAATTTGGAGTTCGAGGGTTCATGTTAGCTTTGTATGACGAACTGTGCATTGATAACTCTGATCGATTTATCAAAACCACGACGGCTTACCCTTCGTTTATCAACACAAGAAAATGCCTGGGCGATCTATTGGACAACATTAGCGAATTTGCACCACGAATGACACCGGAATATGTGGCCAAGGAGATTGTGATTGGTATGAATGACATTTCGGAATTAAGTGCTTGCTTAACAATGGATTCATTTCCAGGAATTTTGCACAATAAATCTGACGTCACACTGCCCGGATCAGCACGCTTCTTTCAATGCGTCAAGTAAGAACATTTGAGTGAAATATTTGAATACATTAACGATGTGTCCTTCTGTAGCTGGCTGCCACCACGTGTGATGAAGCTTATGAAGAACAAAATCGCACCGGTTTTGCACTTGAAGAAGTTTTGAGTGCACTTACTGTACAACTTGATAATTATAAAGCTCAACATGAAGTTTTCTGAATGCATTGTCCTACTATCCAAGCTTTATTTTGTGATCAATAAAACAATATTTGCTAACTGCATGATGTTGACATTTCTGATGGCCTAAAAGTAATTTTACTTCTTTAAGACTGCTTAGTCACTTCTTGCTGTACAGCGAATATATTTGTTCGGCTTAAGTGCCTTGCTGAAATTTATTCCACATACGTCAGCAATCTGAAGACAGAAGCAGCAGAACATAACCATTTTGAACCATTTGTAAACATAATGAATAATGATTTTTACACCAATCTGATTTGGTGTTCGAGTTGGAATTGTTTACAAATTATTTTCTCAAAATTTCTCGTCAAGCAACAGTTTAATTATTACGCATTTATTAATCAACACAAAAAGCCAAAGTTCAAAATAAGTTCTCTTCATCTCACAAATATTCTCAAATCAAAATAACTGCCATTCAAAGTTCACTTCTGCTTTTAATGTCTCTGACGGAGCTAGCATAAGAAATAAAAGTTTTTATTTTCTTCTTTAAAACGAACTTAAACATGAAATGGCCTGAAGCTTAAAACTTTTTAAGGTTTGCCTTTGAATTTTTTCGTTTTAATTTTAAAGCTTGCGTTTCTCTTGCGAGGAGGCCGATTAATCAAAACGCAAGGCACAAAAAGCACCAAAATGTAAAATCCCGCTGATTGGAATTTTTACGTCATTCGCCATTCGGCTGCCACCCCACGAATTATTCATTCAGCACTTTTTTCCAATACAACGCGGGAGTGAAAGGGAACGATCCAGAAAGAAAGCAAAAGAAAAACCGCTAATGAATTTTATTATAAAGCCACACCATAAACTTTATTGTTTGATCGTACGTTTCATTTGGTTTTCAGTCTTCTAGCCCGGCACAAAACAACAAACAATAATTCTTTAGAGCCTTCCCTTGACTGATTGTGTGGGGACGAAGGGGAAATTTTTGATTTCATGGGCCTTGGCGGAATGATTTTTTAATCCATTTATTTTTATTTCTATTTTTAATGCTTTTGTGGAAACAAAAATAACATCAAAAGTAATTTTACAGTTCTGTACGTTGAATAAACATCAATGCAGGTTACCAGGGCTGACCAGTCGTCGAGTTTAGTCAAAATAACTTTGATCAAAAACGTTTACTTCTGAATCATGACTGATTACAAATCATCACCGAATTTGATGATCATTGAACCAATTTTTCATCGCCTGCGTCTTCAAAAGCCTTCATCAGAAATCAAATGTTGCATCTTAATCATCCAATTGTTGATGATGCAAAGCATGAACACATTTCACGCTTTTCTTCGCCCTTTTCACATCAAATCATTTGTTGATTTTGATTTTTCCTTCTAAAGAGCACCAATTCAACATTAAATGGGATTTTCTGTGTTTTTTGTCCTATGCCATCGTTAATATTGGTTTTTCCATCATCTTTTCCTTTTCTGTTTCAAGGGCCCCGACGACGACGACGACGAGAATATCGAGAAGACCATTTAATATTATTGGATTTTGTGGGTTATTATTTGTGTAAGTTGATTGTTCATCATTGTTTGTTGAGGGTGGGAGATGGAACCGTTTTGTGGATGTCGTTTGTTGCAACCGAAATGAAAAGGAACGGAGAAGATTTCATACGATGAAAAGATTATCTAAGGACGAGAGAAATTGGTAAAATATCAACAATTTTCTTTCGTTTCTTTTCATCGCCAGCAACAATTTCTCCATTGATAGATTTAGAAAGGAAAATCATCGGGAAATATTCCGGATTATCTCAATTTAAGGCTTTACGGGAGCATCATCGTTAAAGCTTCGACAAATATTTTCCGCCGAACATGTCACACAAGAACGTTGATCCTATTTTCCACCCCTAAATGGGCCTTTGTGAGAGTTGGTTTGTCTTCTTTGTTATAAAACATCTCATCTGACATTTAAAAAAGCAGGAAAACTTGCATTAATCGTATTCACACGACAAATCATTCAGCAAAAGCAAGGCCGAGTTGAAAGTCAAGCCGATAATCTTGTCTGTTTTATTTTTATTTAAGGCTTACGAACCAATCACAGGACATCCGTGGAAAAATTTCCATGTTTTGTAAGTTCCTTTGATTGATTTTCAGATGGTAGCGCTGCTTCTCTGCCACTTCACTCGAAAAATTAAAAAAGTCTTATTCTTGTTGATGGCATTGTTGATAACAACAAAAAGAAATCTCAAACGTGAAGAATACTTTGGATTGAACGGTTGAGTGATTTATTAATGTATTTTCTATCCATTTACAAGTGAGGCTCGAGACAAGTTCCTTTGCATATCAGGTGGATAGAAAGAGAAGCGTTAATGTAGCAGCCCATCGTTTCACATCAAAATGTATTAACACGCACCATCGTAATTCATCAAACCCAGCAACAAAAAAGTCTAACGCTACCATTTCTCTTGCAATTTTCTCTTCCGATCTTCGCGCAGTGCTGGAAATGGAAAAAGAAAAACGATATTTTCTGCTATCAGTAACAAATGATATTTTTTGTGTGCTGTCGAAAATGGAAAAAGTGCGGAAATATATTGCTAGGTTCTGTGCAAGGGAAAAGGAAAACATGCTTACGAAAAATTACCATTTTTTATTATTTGATTGATTTCACCCTTGGTGGATTGCGTGGCGCGAGATTAAAAGTAAGAAAAGCCTGGAAATGTAAATGGAGAAAAAGTTTTCTCAAAAAAACCATTCGCAAAGTAATGTTTTTGTATTCAAATAAATTAATCAAAAGTTCTTATCGAAAAGTGCTTTGAATGGTGGGAGTTGAGTCACTCGAGGGGTGTCTGTAGGTGGTCTCTTGTCTTGATTACAGAAAAGGAGATTTCAAATGGATTTGAGAAGCTCATGTTGAAGCTCGATTGAAGTTTTCTAGTAATGAAAACCTGAGAAATCAGCATTCAAAAGACACTCAATATGGTGGGTTTGACTGCTCGGAGTTGAGGTTAGGTTCCGTTACAAAATATCTAACCTTCAAAGAATGTTTTCAACAAGCTTCAGAAGAAACTTAAGTGGATGCACAGTGTTCCGTTGTTGGATATTTTGTTCATAACCTCAAAATAACAATTCACACGTAGTTCACAAGATGGCAAGCTTTAAAAACATTTTTTAGAATGGCAACTTTGAAATTATGTTTTACAAGATGGCGGTCAACTTAAGCAGCCCATTGTGCATCATGTTATCGACAAATATCATTCAAAAATCTGGCAATTTAACAATTTAACCTCTAAAAAATGCAAAATTTTACAGCTTACCCTTTAAAAAGTCAAATAAAACTCTTCAAATCTACAGCATTGATCCTAAACTCAACCAATTACCGAAAAATCACTTCAAATCACCGAGAAATTTTTCTTCTTTCAATCACCAAGCAAAAAAGCAAGATTTGCGTCGACACAAATTTGTATTGTGTAATGTTGGGGAAGAAAGGGTTTAAATATTTATCTTTCAGCTTCCATACAACCCATTGAATGCTTAAGAATATTTCGCAATCAGCGAAGGGGGCAAGCGAGAGGGTGAAAAAGAATTTATAAAATCATCCAATTCAACAACTGAAAAATCTGTTTTTAATGATCGCCAATAAATCTTTGGGTTTTGGCGAATGATGTTTTGATTTTTTTTCTCTCTCACCCGGGTTCAGTTTCCTGCCTTTTTTGCTTCTTTTTCTGTCGCTCGGGCATGGCTCATCAATATTGAAAATTACCCTTCATCTGCACTTGCTTTCCCTCTCGTCGTCGGTGTGTGTAGATGTGTGTTTTGAAAACCATCCAAACGGCCCATGTCGCAGCGCAGATGATAGTGCCAGCCGGGCAATTGATGGTATGAGATCTATCAGCCTATAAATCCATTTAATTCGTTCAGATAAATTATGAGGCGAGCCATTAAAAAAATGCGCTCATCGTACACCACACAATTTTTATGTTTTCCAATAGAAGCCGGGTGTGGTGTGGGCCGACTAGCCTGACTCAGGTCAATTTATGCCTGTTTTTATCGATACCCTTTAACTCGCTCGCCCATTATTGACACACAACGAGCTGGTGACTCTCGAAAGGCATAAATCAAACACATCATCGTTCCTTTGTGGACCGTTAATTGTCGTCTGTTCGAGTGAAATCGCACTACAAAAGTCGTGTGTCAGCCAGTAATCGATGCAAAAGCTTGGCCGAGTCATGCAAACTGTTGAAAATTTCCACTCACTTCATCATGTAACCCGTAGAGTGAGTGTCATACGGAAATTTTTGCGGGGTTGGTCATTAAATCATTAAAAACGAAAACACGATAAAGAGGTCACAAAGTCAACATCATATTAAAATAATTAAAATAGCGTTTTTCTTCCCTTCCATACTATCATAAATGTTGGAATTATGATTTCGACAAACGCAATGGTGTTGCTTGCTTACTCGCTTGTAATGTTGACTTTGCGGGTGCGTGTGCGGGTTGCGTAGCCGTAATTGACGTTCTTCGAGATTAAAAGCCACAACAAGTGACATCAATTACGCTGATTAATGGCGACGGAAGTATTTGCGTCCGTAATTAAGTGCGTGACGTCGTTCTTGGACTTGCCCTGCTTACGAAGGGTGCTTTAACACAACAATTTTTGCATGTTACAATAATAACTTCGAGCAACAGTTTTACATTATTTATTACAATTCTCTCTCACTTTCATTTCAACCAGTCGACCAGTGTTTACGATCTGGCTGGCGTGTGTTGGTCGACGTGGAAGGGGAAGATGTGATTGCAGCAGTCAAAGAATGAGTTTTCTGATTTGTTTTCGTCAAGTGTCGGCCATGGTGATTGAAATCTGGGCTTGTAGTTGATTTATCAAAGTTGTTAATTATATTTTTGTTTCAAAATCATTAATTTTTGTTAATTTAACAAAACTAATAATCAAATTTCTCTGTCAAACAACTGAATACACTTCCATCCTAATTTGCATTTTAAATTGACAAGTTTTAAATCAACTTTTCAGCGCAATTTAAACTCATGTTGCTGGACATGTAGTAAGCAACAGAAAACAAATTTACAAGCGAGCTGAAAAAGTTCATCAACAACTCTCCTGGTTTTTAATGCTAAAGCAAGCAAGCACAAGGATTTTAATAATCCAGCATTGTTTAATTTGAGATTCTTGATGCTTCATAAGATTCCATTGTTGGGGTTTCTCGGTAACATCAAAGGTATCATCAAGCTGATGCAATGTAGATGTGGGGATGTGAAGGGCCAAATATATTTAATCATGATGCGAGTAAAGTCCTTAAGTATCACATTTCATAGATACGACGAGCTGTGCTCAAGGAAAAGCATTTTGTGGAAGCTTTCCGTTCCCAGCCACGACTCGGGTGAACAATGCATTGCATCAACGGTTCAGTTTGTTTACTGTGGAGATTTCTAACTGGAGCGATGTTGCTAGTTTATTCAGTGCCAGTACCATGGCAAAACTTTATTCCACCATCGCCGTAAAGCTTTTCACGGAAGCTGCAGAGAAACTTTAAAATTTTTGCCACTTGCCTCTTATATATCTCTCAGCATTTCACTCGGTTATTTATGTTGGAGAATGCTTGATGTAAATTTACAAGAGGTTAGTGTAGATGATCTGTAACGCTATTTTGAAAGAAGGTTAGAACAATGGATCGAAAGGAATTTTCAGTTCAAGTCTTAATATTGAAGGTTCAAATTGAAGTTTATTGATCAATGTTGGTTTTTTTTTCAAAACAAATTTTAATGCTCTGCTGAACAATTTCCGACACAAACTTACTAACTTGAACTTAACCTTAAAATTTCATCGTCACTCAAAGTGACGACACAGAAATGTTGGAAAAGTTCTTACTTCGAACAATGATGTTTTGTCATGTCTTGCTTCAGAGTCAATTTGAAGAGATTCAACTGCTGGTAAAATTTGTGTGCCGTCGTGCAAAGTGTTTGGAATTTATTTGCAACCAGCTAAACAAAGTTTTTTTTTCGGGATAAAATCCTGAAAGACAGCAACAGCATAAAGTCATGAGCAAATCCTAATGAACATAAAAGTTTTCCTTTTCCCCTTGGATACTTGTGCTGCTGTTGCATGTGTAGATCTCATTTCTCTGCTTAATGCTGATGCGGATGTTTCTTCACCGCATCAAAATCTCCATCTTCGGCAGAGAGAGAGACGATGATGAACTTTCAAGTGTGTGTATTTTAAATTAAATAACGTTTCATTCTTTCGAGTAATGGAAACGAAAACATTTTCAGCAATCACGATGCCGGATGATAGCAAAAACGGAAGAGTCTGCAGTTGAATTGTTGGGACTTTGTTTGGGAACTATTGTCTGTGTAAATTTAAATGCAAGTTCAAAATCAAGAATGATCGTTTTTCTTGGCTTTGAACTTACGTTTTTTTGTTTCTGATGCTAATTTATTTTCGTGTGTTTAAATTTTTCAATGATCGGGATGTGCCTGTAAAGATTTGAAACGATTTCTTCTTCTAGGTTTGAAAGCTACTTCATTACTTCACGAGTGTCTTTAATGGCTTCGCAGGTCATCAGATGCTCGATTGTCTCGTT
>JPYR01000726.1:0-25340 GCA_000775305.1 Belgica antarctica | reverse complement strand
TTATTTCGTCGTGTTGCTTAGTCCGAATCTTGTTAGGTGGAAGTTCAAGATGTCGTGTCCTGTAATTTTTCTAAAGTTTGCGAAGTTCAAATCGTTTACTTATTTTAAACTTCATAAACTTTTTAATTGTTTCTATTTTTTATAAATAAATTGCTTCCAAAGATATCAAAGCTAGAACTGCTTGATTGTCAAGAAATTCCTGGAAGCCCTGGACACTACGTTCTGAATGTTTAAAGTCCGTTTCCCCGAAGCCAAATCGCGTCCAGAGAATAAATTATTTTCTCGACTATTTCAGCACTTTTTCACGTTGGATGTGGAGTGGGGTCGAGGAACATTTTTGAATTCGCATTAATTTCAATCAAAGTTTTAATTGAAACTTCAACTTTCAGAGATTCAGCAGATTTTTTCGTCTCGCATGATGAAAGAGCTCGCAAAAGTTTTTCTCTCTGTTCGCTTATCAATCGCCTTCCAGATTTCAGATCTTTCTCGCTCGAATTTCCGAACCTTTCACTCGATTTAAATTTATTGCTTAATATCGTCGGAAGTGATAAGCGTCCAAAATTGAAAAATCTTTTCTGAGGGTTCACTTGTTGTTTCCTTCTTTTCCTTCTGCAACAGCTTCGAAGTGGACTCGATACACATAGAAAAAATATTTCCTAACGATGTAAAATGGAGCAATTTAAATCCGCACTAAGTCATTAATTTATTTATTTTTTCCCTTCTCGTTACACACCAAAATCGGTTCATGAAATATTAAAAGCAGAGACGAGAAGGGAAAAAAATTGTTTTCCAACTTACATTAAGGATTTATTTTGTAGGCTCGAGAAGCAACAAGAAAGCAACATGGAAATGAAATCGAGGATTTTGACCCTTTTCTTCATTTTTTCCTTCATTTCTTTTTATTACGCAAAATTATACTCATTTTACTTTTAAACATTTCTTTCCTTTCCCTTTAATGCTACTTGGTTTTAATGTTGGCTGAGTTGTAATTGTTTTCAATTACAAAAAATTACTAAAAGCCAAGAAGGAGTTTTTTGAGACTTAAAATGTGTTTCAGACTTGACGAGATTTGTAAAAATTATAAGAAAGTAAGTGAACAGTAAGGTTAGCAAGGGAAGAACTGGAAGCTACAGGGGCTTGAACTACGATTTGAATTGTTTCAGACTTAATTCCAGATTTTATTATTTTCAAACTACGCTAAAACTGTTTTCAAAGACTAAACTTAAAAATGAAATTTGAAAACCGGCACTTATAAAAAAATAAACAAATTTACAACTCTGCATAAGGTATGTGATCACAATTTAATTATTTTGATTTCTTCTTTTTTTCTCGACTTCCTGTCACAATTCCTCGTAACGCACACTCCAATCTCCACTTTTTCATTTTCTTTATCAAACTCAATCGAAATTCGTCGCTTAATTATTTACACTTAAGTGCTTTCACTCCATTACAACCCCTCGAAAAAAAAGTTGGAAGGAAAGCATTAAAGCCAAAGGAGAGAAGAACAAACGAAATAAATAATAAAAATCTAAATTGCTGACACCTTCTTACATCATTTACATTTAACGTTGATGTTTCTTCACTGTCAGGGAAAACTCAATTTCGGCTCAGAGTTTATTAGATTACGGCAGACACCTGTTACGAGTCTCAAACATTTTCTTTCTTTCCGTGTAGATTCCCAAAAGCAGATAAAACAAGGCAAGTGATTTTCTATCGATTTTCCTTGTTTCTCCGTCCAAATTTCCATTGTACCTGCCATTCAAATGAACAGGGACAGGGAAAGAAATGAAGATTTTCGAATGTAATCTTAGCTTGTCCATATCATCGTGCAAAGGGAAGGAAAGAATAAGTGTAAATGCCATTCGACTGTGATAACATTAATATTTAAAGATCCCATCTCCTGTGTTCATGACTTCTCTCGGAAGTGTTTGTGAACTAGGTAAAGCTTTGTTTTGTGTTTATGTGCTGTTTTTTCTTGTGTCGTGGTTGTTCTTTTGTCAAATCGCTAGAGAATTGATGAAATTAGGTGTTAGAGACGTCGATACAGACATCGATTGAACTGTTTAAAGTTGGAGATTGTTTGGAAATTGACCTTTAACACCTGAGATTGGGTGAGTTTACAAGTCTGCGTTCAATGTTTTTCAACCAAATTTTAGGTTTTAACCAGAGGTTGAATTTAGACTTTTTTTAAACTCTAAAGCTAAAGTATAAAGTTGAAGTTTTTCAAAACCCTAAAGCTAAAGCTAAAGCTAAAGTTGGTCCTTGAGAAAACCCTAAAGCTAAAGCTAAAGCTATAGCTGGTCCTTAAAAAAAGTCTAAAGCTAAAGCTAAAGCTATAGCTGGAAAACGCCAAAAAAATACCTAAAGTCTAAAGTCTAAAGCTATTTGGAACTAGCGGTGACAAATTTTACTTTTAATTCGAGCTCCAGTCTGACTAATTGACTGCTGCACTACTGAACTTTAAGCTCCGAAAAAGATTTTTGGAGGGAAAAAAATTGTTAACTTTAGGATTTGCTTTAGAGTTTGTCGGACAAACTGTAAAGCTAAAGTCTAAAGTTGAAGTTTTTCAAAACTCTAAAGCTAAAGCTGGGCCTTGAAAAAAGTCTAAAGCTAAAGCTATAGCTGGAAAACGCCAAAAAATACCTAAAGTCTAAAGTCCTAAAGCTAAGTCTAAAGTCTAAATTCATCTCTGGTTTTAACAACTTTTGAAGATGTTTTTAAATCTTTTGAATAACAATTTTCACCTGATCTATCAAAACGAACAAGTTTTGACATTTCTTATTAACAAATTACATATTACAAATTTCATTCGAACAGTTTTAAAGTTTAATAAACTATTTACTTTTCTAAAGTTTAAGCCAGTCTGCAAGTCGCCTAACGTTTGTGTTTTAGAAGATTGCAGACATACCTTGTTCCGACCATGATTAAACTTCAACTTTCCCCATCATCGCATTCTCTCTTTTTTAATAGTTTCTAGTGTAAACGCTTCTGGCAGCCAGATTTGTTAGTCAGGGTAGGACAGATTTCCTGCATTCAGACAGATAGATTGACATTTAACACCCTTTTTTAACAGCAGCTTGGATGGTTTTGTGTCATTTCTCTGTTTTTCGTCCTTATTCGAAACATATTTGAATTTTTCGGAACAACTTTGTGTGTGGAAGCAATGCTAGGCACGTCAAATGAATATCAAAACCGATATTTTCCACAAATTTGTCTTATATTGTCGTTTTCCATTTCCTTTACCAAATCACCATAAATTGTGCGTGTTCAAAATTATCTTTTTCTTTGTCTCCTGGTGTTTTCTCTGAGGTCATTATGGGTGGACCGAAGAAAGTTCGGGCATAAACAAGAAATTCTTATTGCTGACGTCAATTGACGTAGAAAATATGGCTCATTTGACGTTCGTCGTCGGCTCCTGTTGAATTTTCGTCTTCTCCCCGCAAACTTTTTCCTTCAACAAGACAAACATCAACAGAAAGCAATTTCCCAATTTTCCCATCTCTCTTCGCCCCCGACATCTGAAATCTTCACGCACACATCATATTATCATAAAGAATAATTCTTTTGTTTTTCGAATCATTAAATATGTAAATTGTAATTCATGTTCTAACTTTCTTCTTGTCAATTCCGACTGCTGCCGTTTTTATTTCTTCTTCTCCGGTTCTTTTGCTGCTGTTCCCAGGCAGAAAGATAGCGAAGCAACAACAAAACATGACAATAATATTAATAAGAATAAATTCTCAACTTTTTGCTTTCTCTCGGCTCGATGTTTTATTGTTTGATATGAAGTATCGTTATGTGTGTTATTCGAAGAAAAAACACACAGCAAAGAGATAACAAAAGCTTGATGCCATTTACTACAAGAAAATTTACACATCTACAGGGCAAAAATTAGAATCAACTCGAGCTGATGCTATTCGGCGGTAGGCTTTTTGTTCTTTCTTCATTCTCACTGCTGACTTTCGCCCGACAATTTGGTGCCAGCAAAAGTAATAGTCACTCAAACCGCCTTCGCTTCTATCTTCCGCATATATGAGGTTCGAGATACAGCGCGCCCCTTTCCACTCCCGGTCGCGCCCGCTCTCGCATATTTGTAATGAAATGAATACAGCTTTGCGTAATGGCAATGAGATAATACTATATAAGATTATTTAAAAGAGGCGAGCTTAGGAACCGGGAAAGAGACGGAGAGAAAAGGCATAAAAACTTCTCGAGGAGAAAGCGAAAGCCTTAATGAACAAGGACATTGTTGTGTGATTTCGCCGAATAAGCTTCTCTCACAAGATAATGGCTCAACAATTTTCTCGTGACTGACGACGCTACAGTCTAATCTCTTCGTTAGTCAAGCCTTATAACAGTTGACGGTACAATTCAATTCCACTCTGAGTGGAAGAAGGCAGAAATGAAGTGGAAATGTTGTTTTTATGATAGAAAAACAAAAACACGAGAGTGTGACGATGTTTACACTAGAATTAAGGCTGTTTAAGTTTACACTCTAGCTTTAAATTTACACTATTAAGATAAATAAATTCTCAGAAATACAACTCGGATCTCTTACAAACTATTGCGAATAGTTTTGAACTTGTTTTGTTCTAAAGTTTCTTAGAAATAAATGTTTTGCTAAATTTTAGGCTTATGACACTGTTTTGTTATTTTTCTAGTCTAAGTACACATTTTAGGAATGATTCCAGAAAACTTGAGCTCGTTTTGTCGAAAACGAGTTCAAATATCCTGAACTAGACTCAATGCAACGCTTTTCTAAGTTTGAGGTTATGACAACACTTATTTTACAACCACGGAATTTTTCCACAGTAATAGTAACTGGCCTGCACAGTCTTGATTACCCAAATGTCAACTTAAGTACAATTTGAAAACATTCACAAACAAAACACGCCAGCAACCTCAAAACAGCTTATTTTACCGAACTCTACTGTATTTTTGCGAAACTTTCCTTTTTTCTTATCACAAGCCATGACGTCACGTTTGGATTTCCTGCTGCTTCCCAGCAAAATCCCTGCTTCAGTTAATTTCCTTTCATGTTGACGATGTTTTGATTGTGCGTCAAAGATTCATTGGTATTAACCATTTGTTCGGCATTAACCACTCTTTCTATTCACCGAGACAGGCCCCACAAAGATAACGTAAGCTATGAAATATCAACAAATTACATTCCGCAAATTCCTTCAGCAACAACTGATAAAAATTTGACATGAGACACAAAAACAAATCTTTAGATGTTGCTCGTGGCCTTCGAGATAGATACCAGCTACAGCACATTTAATTAATGTTACGATTAAATATATTTCATTTAATTGTTTGTGATCTCCGAACGCTGCACAATTTTTCTTCGCTTCCGCTGAGCTTTGAACGGAGATTTTTTCTTCGCCTTTTTGTGTTTGAGCTGCGGCTTGATACGCAATTGTTTTGTTTGAATCCTTCGAAGATTTATTGCCTTTTCATTTGCTGTTTTTGTACATGCTGGTTTTTATCAGTTCGCATCCGCTTGGTTTTCAGCAGAAAGAAAATTCCCTTTTGACATTTCATTTTCCGCCATCTATTGGTCTTTAATTAGTTTGCTTGGCCAATAAAAATCTGAGAAGATTTTTGTGAATGAACTCAGGCGTACTTAGTGCGGTAATTCATGACAAGTTATCACGTTTGTTTTGTGTCAATATTTTCCGACAACTTGAACAAACAGAAATCGTCTGTTTTGCTTTATAACTGCAGATTATCATATGTACATAATTTAAGTGATAAGCAGAAAGAGTGAAAGTAAGGCAAAAATAAGCTGTCACTAAGAAATTATTAGCGTGATGGGACATGGATGCTTTACTTAAATTACTTGCAATTTGAATTCGTCGCGATAAAGCGCACGTGATAAGGAAACGCTAAATAAGACTAAGTGTCGTCTCTAGAAAAAAGAATTCGCAAGCAGTTTTTTCGTCTTATCGTTCAAATGAAAAATGAATAAAAGCTTTATTCTTGGGCTTAAGTGCCTTCAGTCTTCATTAAACTGTGATTTGGGTTAAACGATAAGAACGCAAACAGAAAATTTTCGCGAGAATGAATGGAAATTTTAAATTTCTGTCGGCATTTGTGCTGTTGAGCGTTTTCGATGTCATTTTGGGACATGGAATGCTGATAGATCCAGTAAATCGTGCTAGTCGTTGGAGATTTGACTCTTCAGCGACTCCTGATTACACTGATATGGAAGGTTTTTGCGGTGGCATCAGTGTACAATGGAGCCAGAACAATGGCAGGTGTGGCCTCTGCGGTGATCCTTACAACCAGGCAACTCCAAGAACTCATGAAAACGGTGGCAAATATGGAACTGGTGTAATTGTCAAGAGCTACACAAAGAACTCAGTAGTCGTAGTAACTGTCAAGCTAACAGCCAACCATCGTGGATACTTTTACTTCAAACTCTGTTGTCTCGACCGTGAACCCGAATCTGAAGCTTGTTTCAACCGTAATAAAGTCTACACTTCAGATGGGAAAGCAACCTGGCCTTTGTCATCATATTCTCCGGGTGAATTCAAACTTTCACTTCGAATGCCAAACCTGACTTGCAAGCGTGCCGTTCTTCAATGGACTTACGTCGCTGGAAACAACTGGGGTATTTGTGAAGATGGATCCGGCCGTCTTGGGTGTGGGCCGCAGGAACACTTCAGAACCTGTTCTGACATTCAACTCAAATAAATTGTTGCGTTAATCTTTTAGACTGGGTTAATCATCAAAAAAACAGAATTTCACCAGTTTTACTGACACAACATCAATTAAAATCTTTATTGCAGTTGCTGATAACTAAAGTACTATAGCTTAAATACTTTTCGCTAGTCACTGATCATACAAAGAATAAAAAAATAAAGTCATAATTGAAACTTTTGGAAACAGCACATCAGAGATTACTTTATTATTGATATGAACGTTTTGGTTGACCAACACCATCGCTGAAAAGCAGTGAACTTATGATGTTTCTAGATTTTTGAAGCTTCAAACTTGGTTTAGATTTTTTGATTGCTACAAATTCTTAGTTGTAAGTTTATGGAAATGTTGGAAGTCTCAAAGCTAGTTAAAGATGATGCTGACATGTGTACCTGGATCTTTCCGTAAAATTTTCTAACGAAAACAATTTACGTTATCAGCGCTATTTTTAAATGTTTCCGCTAAAAATTGTAAAATCGTGTGTCGTATCTTTAAAAAAAGTTATTTATGGTCAATTGCTGTATTTTTCCTCAGAAGTCAGCGTGTCGTAAAGAATTATCATAAAATAATTATTTGTATTGTCAAACGCTCCACCTCCGGTACAGTCTCTACCGCGTCACGTCACAAGTCATAAAAGTTGGCCGATGTCACTGTTCATGACTGGATCGTCGAAACCAACATCATCAGTGAGTGTCTTGCCGACAACATCATCGTAGAACTCCGCTGGGATGCCGTTCGGTTCGCTTACTTTCACATTGATGTCGAGCTCAGTGAGATGATGTCCTTTTGGTAAGTCCCGCGCGTACACCAGACTCTTGCCCAATTTATGTTTGCACATTAATTCACATGGAAGAATTGATTTTCGTACGACTGGTCTGCATGCTTGGGCAATAAATCCTTGGGGATGCTCAAAGAGATTCAATTTTGTGACAACGTCGAGTAAATCATCAGGCATTACGGGAAGTCGGACATTCTTTTCAATCAAACGAACCTTCTCCACCAACGAAGCAAAGTCTCGTGGGTCCAATGACAGAAGCTGATCAGATCCTTTTTGATTTTTATCGAGCGTGAAATGTCTCTCCAAAACTTTCGCTCCCAACAACACAGCCAAGCATGAACATTCCCAGCCAATTTCGTGACCGCTATAACCGATTGGAATGTCGGGGAATAACTTTTGGTAACGAGAAATGTGAAGCAGTTGAGTGTCTTCTGTCGTCGTCGGGTACGCCGAGACGCAGTGAAGCAGCAAAACGTCAGTGCCAGAGTCGCCAAAGATCTGTTGAACCTTCAAGACCGTCGCTTCACTTTGCATTCCGGTCGAAACAATCAACGGGACGTTCTGTTGAGCGATGTAGCGCATGAAGGGAATGTTGTTCGTATCGCCCGAACCAATTTTGATAAATTGCAAATCCAACTGCTTGAGCTGATCAAATGAAACCTAATGACGTATGCATAAGATGATTTGAAAACTCTGAAGGTTCTACTGATGAGCTCTGACAGCACTGACTTTAAATAGCGTGATCAGCTGGGTTTTAAAGATTAAGTATATGATGAAGGGTGTTTGAGTTGTTTTCAAGTGGAACAAGTGGAAAATGAAACAGACTTAAATATTGTTGATTTGTGAAGAGAATCCGGGAAACGTTTCAGCTGAGTCAGTTTGGAAATTGAATGTAAACGAACAATCTTGGTTTTTGTTGGAATCTCGAGCTGGAACAGAGAGAAAATGGAACAATCACTTGATCAGTTTTATTCTTCACTGAATTAATTGGAATGAAGTTCACAGTATCATTGATTAAGATTTTAAAATGTTTCATTTTCAATTCTGTTCCAACAAAAACTAATAACCACGCTATTTAAACACAGTGCTGAACATTAAGTTCACCATAATCCACTCACTTTATCCATAGCTGAAGCACTGAAAACTAATCCGCATGATTCAGCATAATCTTTCAATTCCTGAAACTGCTGGATAGAAAATTCCAAATGCCGCTTGTGTTCTCCATAAGTTGAACCGAAGGAATTCACTGAATCATACGGTCGTTCGAGCGCCATGCTGGTGAACTTCTCGGGAAGACAGGACTTTTGGAATTTGACGCAATCGACACCGGCACGGGACGCTTCTCGAATCATCTTTAAGCGAAGGGAAAATTGATACTTTAAGTGACTTTAATTTGATTAAAAGAAGTGGTGCGCGGGGAGAGAGTGAACGAGAAATTTCCGGAAAATTTTATTACAGTCTTCGCTACATTAATGTCTCCTTGGTGATTTTGACCAATTTCGGCTATAACAAAAACAGATTTTAAACTCCGTAGATCCATTCTTATCACACTTTGCTAGCAACAGCGTCAGATAAAGCGAGAAAACTTTGTCACAAAGCAATTTTTCAGCTTCTTGTGTCAACGACCACTTCTGAATAACGACACTTTCACTTCGCCTGATGAACGCTCGATGAAAAGAAATAAAAAGCGAAGAGACGAAGAAGAAAATCATAAATCGAATTGACCCCATGAGTATCTTTTATGAGAGGCCCACATTTTTCTCTGCTTTTTATATGCGGGCGAGCTCGAGAGGCCAACCCGGAGCGAGTAGCAGCGCCGGAGAGATTGTAAAGAAGCTACGATGAAGTGAAGAAAGTCGTGAAAAATTCCGAATCGCTTTTAATTTGAAAAAAGAAGATTTCACGATAAGTCGCTTAAAACAACATAATTTCTCCGAGCTGCTTTATCAGCGCTCTTTACACACTCCGCCGTTTTCTGTCCTGACTTGATTTCATTTCTTCATCAGCGAGAGTGAAGAAAAGATTTTCAAATTAACTTCATCGTTTGGACATTGAATGATGCAAGACGACGATGATGAACTTGTTTATCTTGCAACTCAAATCTTCCGTTTTTGGAGATTTGCATATAAAAAGCCATGAAATTATTCCAAATTATTCGACTGAAGATTGTTGATAGCTTGAAAGATGTCGTTTGTAAAGATTTTTTTTCGTAGAAACTTGCATAATTTGTTGAGTGACTCCGGGAGATCTTTGGATTTTTTGAAGTAATTGAATGTTTTAAGGGAAAGCTTTCTCAAGAATCTTCTGAAGTGGCAGTTTTGGTTCAAATTTGTATAGAAAACTTTCTAAATCTTTTTATAATGCGATTGCTAAAGTGACAAGTTTGTTGAATTAGGACGAAATTTTCACTAATGAAATAGTTTTAAATCGATAAAACAGAGTTCTAACTGTAAAACTGGGATTTTATAATGTTCCCGAGTTCGAAACTTTATGAAATGATGTCAAAACTGGTAGCATAGACTCATGCGCAACGGAATTTCGTTCAGTTTCAACCGATGTCAAGCCCAGAAACATACAAAAGTCTGCTTTTTTTTTGTTGCAACACTGCTTCATCAATGGATCACTCACTCTATGCCAGGAAAAGTGCATTTAGGTAAAACAAACAGATAAATTTTCAAATTTATATTTAAACCTAGTGCTACGTCTAAACCCATTGATGATTAAAACAAAAACTACAACTGTTGAATTAAAAACCTCGAGTTCATTAAATCATCAAATTTCTTATCCTGATCGTGAACAAAGCTGAATGTTCACTCAAACCACCCCGCACTACGCGAATAACTCACGACAGCACGGCTGGCGATGAGACAGAAGTCGTAAGGTCTGCTTGATGAGAGATAAGGCATTGAGACTGCAATTAAAGGCTAGCTTTGCCGCTTTTCTTGGCACAACTCGAAAGCCATAAAAATCTTTTACGTCGAGTAAGAGAGAAAGCGCGTGATTATTTGATTTATAAGTGAAGCAGCGGCCACAGAACACAGGCCTTGTGCGTCTCTCTCATAAGAATACATCGCACCCATAAAAATTCAATTTTCTGTTTCTTAAGTTGATAAAATCAAATGAGTGGGGATTTTCTCTCTTATTTCTCGGACGAAACGAAGCAAGCAGCTAAAACGAAGCGAAAAGGAAAATTCTTTGGTAATATACAACCAATTTCTCCATTTTCGTTCTTCGCCCGGTCGTGGGTGCCCTCTTGATTCAACATTGGATCCCTCAGAACAGTGAATCATGGTTCGAATTGATTCTGGTTGATGGGGCATGATAGAATTCTCTTCTCCATCTCGTTTTCCGACTGAAATTATGTAAAAGAAGACGAAAAATTTGTGTGCATCAACATTTATCTACGGCAGGGGAACGCTTGCCTGTGCTTTAACGTCTTTATCGCTTTTCCCTCCCCCCGATTGCCCACTGAGACGAAAGAAGCAGCAAAAAATGAAGAATTTTTGTCGTCCAACAAGTCATCAGATTTTCTTCTTCGTGTTTTGCCTTGGTCGTCAACGCTGGAGATGTCAGTGAAACTCTTTTTTGTGTCTTATGGTTCATGTGAGTTTCCCTCGAGACGGCTTTGTATCGAGAGATTTGACAAGAATCGAGCTGAAGCAACACATCGACAAGAAAAATCCGCTATCGGTTGCAGAAAAAAGCGGAGAAAGCAACAGAATCGGAGATTTTAAACCCCAACTAGATGGAAACGGGTAGTAAGATTGGATAATAGATTTCAAGTGCAGATGCCATTGAGCAAGATTTGTTCGAGAGGTAATGGTAATCTCGTAATTGGATACGATATCCGACTCATCGAATCTCGTCGAGTTCTGTTCGCTCAACAATTTTTTGGTCGATGAATTTTCGGGTTTTAAAGCTGGCGAGGGAGACGAGGGAAAACAACAGAAAAAGATGAAGAATTACAACAAACCAAACATGGCATTAAAACAGCTCCACTCAGTTACTAGTTGAATGTTTTAATAGGATTTTCCGAGAAATAAAAATTCTCCCATATATTTTCCAGTTATTTTTATGTTGCTGTGGCGCTTAAAACGATTGAGATATTTCGGATGCTGGCAAGCGACGAAGAGAAATGTTCGACAATTTGTTTAAAAAAGAGAAAAATAGAAGCATAAAAAATAATATAGAATCGTAAAAAGTCCTTCACAGCGGCAAATCACCATAAAAGGAATCAAAGTTTGTTGAGATTTACTGAGAAACTGACGCATGAAGTTGACTGTCGCGATTATTGTAGACTGAAGCCATTGACACATGGATAAGTTCTAAGCATACCGAAAATTATTTATCTAACAGTTATTTTTAATGAAAACTTATGACGCACGTGGCACAATCTTTTTTTCTTATCACTAAACATTGTGAAAGGTCTGGTGCGCTTTTGGAAAGCTTCTGGTGAAGGTTCATTCTGGGTTTCAAATGATTTTTTCATGAACAAAACATTGCTTAAAAGTTTAGCTACAAGTTTGCTAGTGTCATAAATTTTCTCGGCTTTGTCGCCATCTCAAGGACAAATTCAACAAAAAAGACCTCCGATTACGTCGTCTCCAAGCTGCTTCGGCTAATTGATCTATCACCCCAGCAAAGCGTACAAACCGAAATAACATCATCGAGACTCTCAGCCGTTCATCCGTGCACGCCAGAGAGAGAAGGCAAGTCGAGATGATTAGACTTAAGCTTCAACCGTTTTCATCCGCAAGCACAAAAGCTACTTCATCCTTAAGCAGATGAAAGAAGACGCAGAAGAACCGACAGCGCGAAATTGCTGCTATTGTTTCAGAGAAAAGCCAAAGCTTCTCTTTATGATTATTCCATTTTTATTACGACCATTATCCCAGCAGTAGTTTCAGGCTTTCGAGTTGAGAATTATCGTCGCTCGCTCCATCAACAAATGAAGATAATTCCGGAATGTCGAGTAATTACACTTGTCACATGAAAATTAAAAGATGCGAAAGCGACAGTAAAGATTACGTCTTCCTTGCGATGGAGAAGTGAAAGAGCGGAAGCAAAGTTTGTTTTCGGTGCGCCGTTAACGATGGCAATGACAAACTACTGCTTCAACTTTTCCGTCTCCATCGTCGTTCGTCTTGCAGCAAGGAAAAATAAACAATGAACCGTTTGTGTGCATAATTTGCGACTGTCGCCTCGCCCGCCAAGTCAGTCGCGGCATTATCGTCGCAACCGTTTGGGCCCTTATCGCGCATCAAGTGTCGGAACTTCAGCACGACAAATCTTCCATCTTTCGTGCCACGACTTCCACTCAACACCATGTCGCCACCCCACACCACATCCACTCCCATCTCGAATATGTGACTAACTTGTTTGTCTCACTGATTGTCTCGTAAGATATTCTTCAATTAGTTATTTAATCTTCAAATTGAAACTAATCTCATGGTTTCTATCAATTGATGCTAAGCCACTCCGCATTTGACTTTGAGCTTTAGCCTCTTCCACACTATCCGCCCCCAGCAGCTCTCACAATAATTCCAAGCTATTTGTTTTTATTTTTCTGGGTTAATCTTTTGTTATTTTCCATCTCTCGGTTTCACATTCGCTGGTAACTGCGAAATCTTTAGCTTTTCTCTTTCACTCTCGGTTCGAGTCACTGGAAAGCATATCGAACGGAAAAGTCTTTTAATTTACGATCAATTATCCTGATAACAGTGATCTTTGTTGCTGTTTGCCAGTTGAAGAAGAAAGTAATTGGAAGTTTAAAGGAATTTTTGATTGAAGCTGCTGAGAAAGGTTTTTGATTAGAAGTGGCTTGGAATGTCATAGTTTCGACGTCAACAACAGACTGAATGTGTTCTTGTTGGTGGGGATCATTAAAAGTGATGTAAATTAGTGTTTTAATTCATTGTTTCATTAAAAGTGTCAGTTTGAGTGACTTAATAAGCACTTTTGTGACGTTGCATTGATCAAGGTGGATATTTTCAGAAACCAAAAAATTATGATTCACTAATCCAGCGTTCGAATCCTACAAATTTCTTTCTTACTGTTGTAATCCATCAACAACCGTATGATTTCAATTTTGTTGTGCAGCTAGCGTGAAGTCAACATGTTATGCAGCCGCATTGCTTTGAAGTCGTCTAATCTTAAGAACCTTAAACTGAAACTAAAATGTCAAAGGAAACCTGAAAATCTTTTTGCAAACTCTTCAAGTTGCGGAAAATTCCGAAATTTCCACAGCACTCAATGTTTACGTTTCTCTGTCAAAACTGAGACAAACAAGAAAGATTTAATTAAATCCCGCTTGTTCCTTGTTCTGCTTGCATCAGAGACAAATAGCAACAAATGGCACTGCAATGTCGGCAGTACGATTTTGAAATACCTAAAACAGCCTCGAAAATCTCGTTCTCGTTCAGGATGTTTCTGAAAATGAGTTTTTGGATTCTTTTTTCCCAACCCGTTTTTGCTAATTTCATCACGTCGTTTTCATTTCTGTTAAACAGCTCTGCTCGTTTGCGACGGAAAATGTTCGAAGTGTGCTGCTCGTTTAAAATTAATGTCGCTGTTGACTGCATTAAAGCCTTGAGGCACTCTCGGCACAATGGAAAATGCTTCCCGAACTATTGTTGAATGTGCTTTTTCATCTCGCCTTGAAAAATTAATCATAATTCTGCTCGTTTCCTGAAAACGAAGCTTCCGGGAAGGGCCGAGCCAGCAGGCAGACTTTAAAGTTAAATAACTCTGCACCCGGGCGGACGGAGAGGGGAAAATTTCCATTAGTTATTCAATTATTTATTTATTGTTTCGGTGTTGGCTCCGGCTCAATGCAAAAGGTAAACACTCGCAACACGCCCGCCGGCTGCTCGAAGGGCAACATTGAACCATTGTGGTGTTTTCAGCAACACTTTGCTTTCCTCTCCCCGTCGCTAGATGTTTTCGTTCCTTTGGCACCGCGCAATAAAAGTCTCGGGGCCATAAAGCGATGTTGTCTTGATAAAATATTTATTAAACCATGTCGCTATGCTTTTTATATTGACCACCTGCAGCGCTTTAAAGTAGCTGGCTGTGTACCTCCTCTGAAGCGGTTTATGGGTTTTCGCCGCAATTACATCCACTTTGGCTTTGCAGACAACCAAAGGATCGTTAAATCATTTTCAAAGGAAAGCAAGCGCTTCCGGATCGATGTCGGACACGGTGCAATTTGTTGGGCTCCTTGTAGAAGCGGGGCGAAACAACACCACTCGACGTCGTGAATTTTTCATCGAGTGGAATTTCAACAGAACAAACAAGGTGGAGACAAGCTCCGATGAATCTTTCAGTGGCCATCGAGGTTGGAATTGATAGACGATGGAATTCTTGATTCAGGGAACGAACAAAGACATGTTGTTGATTAGATTGACGGAGTTTGGCGGCGGGAAAGCATAGAGCTCGATATGCACAGGCTTGGTTAGCAAGAAACTTTTAATTTATTCGTTTTTTCCAGAACAATTAAATCACACAATTTTTATTTGTTGTCAGCTTTGTAGTTTTCAGGGCAGTAGAAAATGTCAACGTTCGTCTCGCGACACTCTCGGAAGTTGTAGTTGTAGGCGCCCAGCGAGAGTTTGCTCGACAGCGGCTTGAAGTAGTTCATGCCTCGGCCGATTTTGATTATGAACCCGTTGCTTAACAAAACTTGCCGGTCGTGTAGGTTCGCCGTGAAGTCTGTGTAAAGAAAAACGTTTTGTTTGGCGAGGCTCTCGGCGATGGAGCTAAAGCCTTTTTCTTGTTCGGAGTTTGGACTTTGGTCTTTGTTCGTTGTTACTTTTATGCACTTAAGGTTTCGACACTTACTCACAGCCAGCTCGCAGAACATGACGAGATTGCAGAGCTGATAATAATCCTTCATGTACGGTTCTTCAATCAAAATCTCGGCTACGTCGTCGTTGAGGTATTTCCCAAAGATGTTCTCGTAGCTGTGGTTGGTTGCACCTTCACTTATGTGGAACCGGTCACGAATTTCTCCCCGCGAGCCCCAGTTTTGCACGGATGTTTTTAATTTCTCTGCTTGTTCCATGTACTCGGTGATCTTCTTCTGGAAGTGCTTTTTCTTGGTGGTGTCATTCTCGGCCTTGCAGGCCTTTAAAAGCTCAGCTATCCCATCTTCGTAAAGCTTCAAACTCTCGAGTTTGCGGCCGCTTAATTCATACTGTGTGGAAAATAAAAATATTTTAGCACAGAACGATAAGAAATCATCTGTGAATCGTACTTGAATTGCTTTTGTTAGCAGTTGAATAGCTGACATGGTTGGTTCTTGTCTTATAATCACGAAAACATCAAATTCTCAACTAAAACAGTCTTATTTCCTACACTACAATGAGTTGATGTTGCACTGAGTTCACTTTGTTTTGATTTGAGCTTCGAGGAATCGCCGCCGCAGCACTGCGGGAGTTTCAAACAAGTGCCCGCGGCAAAAATCATAATTTCTCAATTATTTCAGCGATAACGATGATTCCATTTTTCATTAGGAATTGGATCGATGACTGAAAGGAAACGCTGCACAGAGAAGGAAGAAAGAAGAAGAAACTGCATTGAAATCACAACTTTTGGATGGTCGGGATGGGGACAGTCATGTGCTCGGTCACTGGTTTGTATCCTCAAGCTTGTTATAAACTTAACAACTTCTTGCTTGGTCTATTTACTGAAGTTTACCAAGTTTTGTTATACGTGTCTCAATCCTTAATAAAAATTTCGTTAAATCTCCGAGTGACCGAACTTGCAAGCGTTAGAAGCGAAAGCAAGGAAACATTTTCAATGCTCAGCAAAGCCATAATAAATTAATTTTAATGAACTGAAAAAATAAAGATAACAAATTGCAGAAACTGCTTCGAGAAGGACATTTTCTATCCAAACACTGCGATTCATCTCATGGCTAGGTTCTCTTCAATGAGCATCCTTCATACAATGCTGTTTATTCTTCTACTCAGTTCTTTTCAAATGTTTTCTTTCGCCCACGCTTTCTACAAAAACCATTCTCACAATTTTTTCAGTCGTCGAACGAGTCTATGAAACGCTGCCAAGGCTTCATGTGGACAATTCTGAAGAAATCGAATGAAAAAACTTTTAAGTTTATTTTCCATTCGATGATTATGTGTTTGTGGGCTCATAATTCAAGCTTTTTGCAACCAGAAAAACTTTTTCATGTCTCTCCAATAATGGAATCAATGATATTTTCATCCATTCAGCAGGAATTATTAAAGCAAACACTGTTGGAGAACAAAAGTCAGAAACGTTTTTGTTTTCCTTTCACTAGGAAATCATAATTTATGGGAGACAATTGAAGGAAGAAGTTTTTCACACATTTGAACAGTTCAAATATTGGGTTTTAGATCATTAATATATTAATAACTGGGTTTTGTTGATGGTGATTTCAAATTCGTGGCCTGTCGTGATTGCAAAGTCGTGGGCTTCGTGATTGCAAAGTCGTGGGTGTTTTGTTGGGGAATTGGGGCACAGTTCAACAAGTTTGTCTTTGATGGCAGTAAGAAAATATTGAGAAGATATTGTTTAAAGAAAATAGTGAAATGCGCCGGGAACTAATTGTTTAAAGGCTATTACACATCCTACATCAAGTCGCAAACAAGATATATGTGAAACTCAAAAGTATGCAACCTGTACAAATTATTAACAAAAATTTTCAACTAAACCTTTTTTGAGTGTATATTCTGTCGTAGTAAACCAAGTTTCAAAATTTTTAAAGACAATGTCGATTATTCTGTACTGTTACACTCATTTTTCATAATTAAACAGTGACAAGGCAAGAAAATCGTTCTCAACAAGAGTGATTTGTTCAAAAGAACCACAATCAACAAACATTTCATGAGAATAACTTTACATACCATCGCATTGAATTGATAACATTTCAATTTTTCTCATTCTTTACAGGAAATCTTGTAAAAACCATTTTTCACAAAAATATTCTTGATGTTCTTACATTTCACCATTCCTTTTACAATTTTTCAATATTCAACAAGGAAAGGAATAATAAAATTGATGAGCGAAAAATATGCAGCGAAGTTTCGTTTCACTGTAAGCAACCTGCAGTTCACTTAGCCCGACGCAGACGTGAAGTTTCCTCCCGGGCAAGAACTCGCTGGAAATGGATTTATCAAGGAATCCCTGTTTTCAACATCCGCGCAATTTTTTCCAATTTTTCGGATTTCATTCAGAGCATTCCTTGAGGTTGAAATCCTGAGATGCAAAGGTATCGACAGGGAAAGATACTTTGATTTATATCCCATTTCCTTTCATCTGTTGAAAATCATCTTTTCCTATTGAATATCCTTTCGCCGTCTCACTCCATTCGCCGACGTCTTCATTCAGCAATTCCATTCAAATTCATTGGTAATATAAATAATGATAGTTTTCTTTCTATTTGTTTGCCTGCTTTTATTCTTTCTGCTAGTCATTTGAATCATCTTCTGGTTTTTCGCATTTTCCATCGAAAATAAAATAAGAATGTTCGGCGGAGTGGGATAAATAGCTGGCGCACGGAAACATCCAAGTGGATTTCAATACGAAGATGAATTTTCATTCACCTCCACCCTCGCATCTGCCGAGAGAAGCAAAAGCAAAATGATCGAGCATAATGATGCGAAAAGCATTTCTTGTTTGCTAATTCACTTCCTTCCTGCAGTCAGATTCAATACTTTCATTCTTCAAGTTAACTCTTCGGCAGGAGCCGAAAATCATTTTACATTTTCAATTCCGCAAAAGGGGATCGCTTTTCGCTGGCATTCAACGCGATAATTCAGAATCATCTGCTAAGTGCATTTAATGCTGTAATGTTGGCAGGCTTTCGATTTTGGAAGAATTTCAATTGAAATCATTTTCTTCCCGCCTAGGCACCTACTTTAAGGCCAATTTGCAAAATCAATAACTCCAGTTATTTTGTTCCACGACTCCAAGAAGACCAAAAAATATCAATTTTCTTTACAATTTCTACGGATAAAGAAAAAATTTCTCGCTTCCATTCGCAAATGATTGAAAAACGTCTTCGGAGTTCTCCGTCCATCGTTGGGTAATTGAAAAATGTTTTCCTTTTCCACCCCGAACTTCATCCATCTTGAAACGCGGGACTTTAGCTAATCCATATTATTTAGTTCCAAGATAAATTGATGAATGAATGAAACGTTTCAGTGGGCGCTGTCTATCGTGGTGACGATAAAGTACGTTAAAGTACGAATCAAATGGGGTGATTGGGCGGGTTTGTCATGCTTCGAAGCTGATGATAGGTTTTGTGAACCACACTTCAATTAAAGAGACGAACCTTGCTATAGAATTTAACAGTAAAAATATAAGTCTAATGCAATTCCATATCAAAAGTGACTTAACCTTAAAACCGCCCACTGAAAAGGACACTCAAAATACATAAAAAATTATTTTTATTTAGATTTTAAAGTTTTTATTCATCGCACCCTCAATTTCTTCGCGACTCTTTTCACTTGAAAAAGTAATAAATGAAAACGAACTCCGATGCGAACGGCGAAGAGAAACGAAAAAAAACACCAAAATCATTAGGAATAAAAAATCTTTTAAGATTAATGCTAAGACGGTTTCCATTCTTATTGTTCGAATAAAAAAAGACAATTGACGCAACGGAGAAAGGAAAACATACACAAAAGATGGAAAATTTCTCGTCTTTTTCTAAAAGAAAACGCAAGGCTAATGACGAAGGAATTTTTAAAAGAACTTTTGATAGCTTTTTTCTTACTTTCTCCACCCCGGAATTGATACCCATGATAATAAATGGATTTTTATTATTTAAATCGAAATTAGGGGAAAGCAGCATTACGCGCCCTGGTTGCAAGATGGCTAGAAACCGTCGATAAATGTCAAGCCATTTATTGACTATGTGAATACAATTATTCGCCATACATATGTCCTGTAATTGGCCAGCTATGACCAGGGTTCCCAACGGGTCTTTGGGACGGGGAAAACAAAGGATGACAGTCCAACGAGGACGGCACGGGGACGGGTGGTGAAGACGGCCGTTTTTTCCACTAAAATTTCAAGAAAAATTAATAACTATCCTTTTGATTCCAACTACTGAAGTAGATGTCGAGCGCTTGTTTAGTCACTTGAGCTTCGTCGTCACCAAGCTCTTGCGCATGAGCTCAAAGAATGAGTTTGATTTCGAGACTGAATAATAAAGACAGAGAAATTCGCTTGAAATTTTGATTTGAATTATTACTTTTTCAAAATCAAACGGATTTTCCATTTTCGGGAAATTTGAAAGACTGGGACTAGCAAATTTCGCGACTCGTTGGGAACCCTGGCTATGACACGATTTTGTTATAACAAAGTTTTGCCATGCTGGTCAACCATATGGCAAATCTTTGGAAGCCCATTAAAATTGACATGATGGAACAGAAAAGTAACAAAGATGGAAACCTTCTGCCCCATAAAAGGAAGCATTACGTAAATATTTTGTGCTTTAATGGAAATAAAAATGGCAAATCTTTGGCATCTCAAGAAAAATGTTTATTTTGATATTATTTTTTATCTTTCTTTTATTTGAAGCTGTTTCTAGTTTCATTTTTTGTTTCTTTGCAAACATATAAAAATTCATCTCTAATTTGATAGCACAAGCTTCCAAATAAGATAAGACTTACTGATTAAAGTCTGAAAATTAGTGCGTTTCTTGTCTGGACTACATACTTTCCATTCCGAAGAACGTTGTGAAGTATATCTAATTTGAACTGAAATCACTCTAAAAAAACATGTTTGCCATATGACCGACCTTTGGTATTTACAAAGTCTTATCATTTTGAAGCCGTGAAATGTTGAAAAAAAAATCTTCACAAAGTTTGGCCAATAACACGCCTTGAAAAGTCACGAAAAGGGCGCAAAGAAGGCGTTGACCTTTTTGTTCCATTTGTGATACTTGAAAAGTCGACAAAAGGATTGAAAAAATATTGACAATGTTAAACCTTTTTCAAGACATCATGTCAACTTGTGGCTGTTATATGGAAAATATATGGGCTTCATAAATTTTACTGTTTTATTTTTGTTGCGTCAAATGTGGATCTGCTCGTCAACAATTGACTTCAATGCTACTAGGGCAATAAAACAATATTGGATTTGCTGTGTCGAGGAAATTTCCTTCGTCTTTGTCGCCAGTTTTTATTGTTTCCTGACTTTAAATACTTTTCCGATACACTGACAACGTTAATTGCCTTTGTACGCTGATGCAATCACAATTTTCAAGGCGATGATTTTTATTTGATACATACATTTTTATTTGGTATCAATGATATTACGTTCAAGAACACATTGATTAGCTGAATTTTTCTGTTAAATTTACAACGCAGTTAATCGTAGTTCAAGTTTAAAGTTTCAACATTTTATAAAGCACTTAGATTGTTCAAACGTCGCACTTAGATCACATCAAGTCTTTTGACAAAAGTTTGAATTTCCATATTCGGTGGACTTGGTTTAAACACTTTTTTACCCAGGATGTCGTGGTACTCGTCGTATGTGACCAAAGACACGTTCTGCATGCCAAGCCGAACGCAAATTTTGACGGAGTAGATGCTGGTGCAGTCAGCGGACACCAAACGGTACTTGAGCCGTTTACCATTCTCGAAGCATGCAGCAAACAGCTTTTCTCCGAGTTTCTGCCCACGATATGCTTGATCAACACCCAGTGCGTGCACGTGAAGGCAGTTTTCAAGGTGAAAACGATTCAGAATGTCTGCTTTCTTCTCGATGTACGCCAGAAATAGAGATATGTCTCTCCACTTTTCCGTCTCGGTGGTTTTGGCGTCTTCAATCATTTTGTCAGCATCGCCGTGTTCAAGTGGACCAGCCACTATTGTGCCTACAATTTTATTGTTCGCGTTTTCATCACAAGCAATCAGAATTGTTCCGTATTTCAAGTTCAGCATGGTGAAATTCTCGTCATCTTTGGTGATTCCTACTGTTGGATGTGCAACCGTGATCGGTTCTTCTTTGTAGTAATGAACGCGTAGAAACGCGATGACCGCATCATGATCTTCACTTCTAGCGACGCGAATGGAAATTTTTGGGGTCATTTTTATGCTCTGCTCGAATTTTGATTCTTCACTCAGGACGGTCGTCTGACAACTACTTCGGAATATGCAACAACACATGACGTCGTGTGTTCGAGCCATAAAAATGAAATCAACAAATTGCTGAGAGAGAAAATGAGAACGAAAATAGTGCCGGCACGTGTCTCAACATCTACAAAGCAAATTTCTGTGTGAATGTGTAGCAGTCGATGGAAATGTGTGACTATGCTGATTAGTCATCAACGGCGATGGGAACATCGTGAAATCGTTCTCAGAGAATTTATCAGTTTTCTTTCTGTATGTCAAATTTGTACACCGAAATTGCATTTGTCCTGTGTACGTGACTGAACGGTCAACAACAAGATGAGATTTGCTGTTATGGGGGCAAAAGAAAACAATTAAATTCGACACTTTATCTTATCAACGATACCAACGCTGACCTTTACCTTCAAAATTTATTAAACAAGCTTAATCGCGGGCTTAAGATAAACGTAAGCCGTCACCACTGTTTATTAACTCAAAAAAAAAATCTGATACACAACAAAGATTACAACAAGAATTTATTGACAACAAAAACCAGGGATTACTCGACCAAGTCGAGGTGAACTTGGTCAAAAACCTTTGCTTAAGAGTGGACTTCAATGTGTGGATCAGTCGGCACAAACTTGACGACACCAACCGTTTTGTTGTACTCACGTCAACGTCAAAATTTTCGGAGATTTTACTGGTGAATAAAGTTTGTGAAGTCAACACTTAAAGCTGGAAACTTCTTCTGCTTCCCGTTTTTTTAAACAGAACTTGAACAATTCGGTGGCCACGGAAAACATGTGAACATGCAAACATATCTCGACATTCAGTCTCGTGCAGTAGTCTGCCTTCTTTTCGATGAACGAAAGAAACCTGTAAATGTCCGATGCTTTTGCAGATTTTGCTTCATTTGCACACTTGAGAATACGTTCACTTTTATCAGCGTAGATTTCACCTGCTATCAGCACTCCGCAAAACTGATTTTCCATGAACGCAATCAAGGTCGTTCCGTTCTTAATACAATCCGAAAACAAATCGTTGTCAGGATCCATCTTATCCGTCTTATTGACGTGCGATGATTCCAACGGTTCTATTCCGTTGAAATTTTCCACCAAAAAGCTGATTATTGAATTCAAATCAAGCGGCTGGGCAAGTTTGATCTTCACGACACTCATTCTGAACGTTATCTGTTTCACGTTTTGAAGTATCCAAATTTTACAACCTCAAATTTAAAGTTACTTTTAGATGTATTTATTGCGAAAAATTTCATTTACAAACGCCGCGCGTAAGTCGCGATATCAGTATGTGGTTTTCCGAAGTTTTTATTGTACTTTGCATACGTCACAGTTGAGACAAGCTTCATCCCCAAGGTAGCGGCGATTTTGGTGGTGTAGAAGTTTTGGCTATCGATGCTTATTCATTGTCATTCCTTCTGCAATACAAGATGTAAAAAACTTTGATCCAATTTTTTGCCCACGGTAGTTGCTGTGAACAGCGATGGTCAAGATTTGGAAGCTCTGCTGTACATTAAACCGGTTGAGAACGTTTGCTTTTTCCCGCGCAAACACAAGAAGATTGCAAACATCAGCGTGGCTTGTATCATTCAAGTTTATGACCCAAGTTTTGATGTGTTTTGTAGTATTTGCGTCAATCACTGATCCAAGAATATATCCAATGAGTTTTGACGATGATTTATCGATAGCTTTCAAAGCAATTCCTGTTTTGATCTCCCATGACAGCAACTTCAAGTCATCACTCTGATGATCACTTCCATGCGCCAGTTCAATTGGATTGTGCCGATGAAAGTGCAGATTTTTGAAGTTCATGATTTCTTCGGCATCACTTTTAAGAATTTTTTCAATTTATAGCTTTCCATCGCGAAGATTGACCCAGACTGTTATTTAAACACTCTGAGCTGCATACATTTATAAAGTTGTTGGAAGAGATTATTCGTGGATGTTGATTCTAAAACAATGAAATCTGATTAAAACTTTTGGAAAACATCGTTTTTGTACAAAAGTTCTCTCAACATTTATTTCTTTACAATCAAAATCATTTCAAATTTCACTTGAAAGCACCTTAATCCATCAAATATGTTGTCCTAAAAATGTCAAAAGTCATACAAATTTGTTATCAAAGAATGACTCAGAATTTTACCGGCCTTTCAGCCTACAACACAAGTGCATAAGTTGCTATCTCAGTGTGTGGACCAACCGGCATGAACAGCTGTTTCCCGAGGTGATCGTTGTACTCTTGATACGTCACGGTGAAGACAAGATCCATTTTCAGGCACACCGCGATTCTCGCCGAATACGAACTTGAACAGTGCACCGTAATCAATTCAAACTGTCTTGTTCTGGCTCCAGCAATTGCTGCTTCAAATAGTTTGGTTCCAATTTTGTGGCCACGGTAGTCTGAATGCACACACAAGGTGGGAACGTGAATTCTTCGCTCAACCTTGAAGCGTCCAAATATGTTGGCTTTGCTTTCGAGATAAGCTACGAGGTTGTTGATATACGCACGATTTGTGTCATCTACGGTGGCAGCGGATCTTTTAAGTTCGTCTACTACGTTAAGAAACGTTGGCACACCAACCACAAATCCCACCAAAGTTGACGTTTCTTGGTCGACTGCTTTCAAGGCGAATCCATTTTTGATTCCGAACAAAATCACTTCAGCGTCGTTGCTTTTGTGCTTGGTTCCGGGCAACGCTCGTTCTACTGGATCGTGATTATGAAAGTGAGAGTTCTTGAACTTTAAAATGTCATCAGCTTCGCTTTCGTCTATCGGCAGCACTGTGAACGTGTCCATTGTGGTTAGGTGTGAAGATTGAATAGCACTGACAGAATTTTTAGCTTGCAAACTGAAGTTCAAATATTTATAAAATGTGTACATAAAAATACAGTCAAAACATTACGTTATCTGTTGGGACCTTGAAATGAACTGAGTAGTGACAAAGGTTGTTTGGATTTCCGTGACAGAGAAACTTCAATTGGCTGTGATTTAATTCCGATTTATTTACAAATAATTTGATCACGATTGTAGACAATTCTCAAGAATATCTATTTTTTTTCCAATTCAGTTCAGTCTACAATTTCAAAACAAACGATCTTATTTCAGTGTGCGGCTCGATCGGTGTGAACACTTCTTGACCCACAAAATCGTGATATTCCTGATAAGTCACTGTAGAAATATGTTCCATTCCCAGACTGGCGGCTATCTTTGCCGAGTAAACACTTGTGCAGTTGGCGGTTATCATGTCAAACTTTTTTCTCCGCGCTTCTTCGATTGCAGCCGCTAGTAGCCGTTGCCCAAGCTTGCGGCCACGGTAATTTGAATGAACGCTAAGGTTTCGAACGTGAATCTTTTTCTTCTCTGAGAATCGTTCATGAATGTTGGCTTTCTTCTCGACAAAACCGATGAGATTCAGAATGTTTGACTTGCTGATGTCGTCGGTATTCGCGGCTGCATTTTTGAAGTATTCAAGAATACAAGCATAATCAGTGGGAATTCCCAACACAAATCCGACCAGAATCGAAGATTCTGCCTCGGTGATTTTCACTGCGAATCCATTTCTAACAGCGTTGATGATGAGATCAACGTCATCACTTTGAAATTTTACTCCAGGCACTGCCATTTCAATTGGGTCTTGGTTGAGAAAATGAAGATTCTTGAATTTTAAGATTTCCGCAGCCTCAGCCTCGTCAATATTTTGAACTGTAAACTTTTCCATTTTTTAGACTGGTTCACTT
>JPYR01000725.1:17721-36521 GCA_000775305.1 Belgica antarctica | reverse complement strand
TCAGACTAAAAGATGTAAAAACTCATTCCATTTATGTACCATTCATAAAAAACAATCGATGACTGAAATAAAAATTTAAATTATATATATATATATCATCCAGAAAACGTGGCAACGAGTATAACAAGACCAAATGCATTTCGATGTCTGTTGATGTTTAGCTAGAATTTGTAACTTCAGCTCAAGAAGAATGTAAATTTGGTTCGGTCAGAGGCTTAATGACTTTTAAATTGGAACTTTCATGTTAATAAACTTCGAGTGTATCATGTGTGCTACAGAAGGCAAGCTGGATCATCGATTTCGTGCGTGCACCTTAAGACTCACAACAGACGAAAAGCGTATCCAATGCAGTTTATTTTAATGCAATTTTCTCACTTTGCACAAGTTGTTGATGAAGAAAATTGCAACCTTTTATTTTAACTACTGTTCTGCTTCTTCTGCATAAACATATTTATACTTTTGTCGATGCTTCCTATGTTGATCACTCTTTGCAATAATTTAAAATTATTGCTTTCGAAGACTCTCGTTGAGGTTTTTGATGTTCGACCGATACAAAATATTTTCCTGCAAATTGCATTTTAATAGATGCAGCTTCAGCAAAGTTGGTCAGATTGAAACCGTTTTAATGAAGGTGTAAACTTTAAGCTGCGACAATTAGAGTTAACGTTATTGAAAAGTTCTGACTTAAGAAATTTTAATTTAAGCTTGAAGTTCACTCTATTAAAAATTATATTCACTTTACACTGCTTCTTTAATTTTAAACCAATACCTTGCAGTTAAACCGTAAATTTTTATGAGAAGAAAATGCATTTTATTCTTTTTAAGAGAGCTTAAATTTTAATGTCAACTTCATGTAAATTGCAAGTCAAGCACAAAATTCCTGAAAAAGCAAAAAAAAAATGTCTTGCACGGCAAGCAAATGAGAGAAGCGAATCTGAAAGCCGTTAAAGCTGCTGGAATATTTCTTCAACAGTACGACTTACATTTTGATTGATTACTTGTAGACAAATACGCATTGAATTTCATGAGTTTTCTGGAGTAAGCAAAGCAAAAACGCTTTTTTGAAATGAAAAAAATAAAGCATCGCGTAATGACATGCAATGTTTTGAATCAAGTTTTAGTAGCTTTAGGCTGAAACGACTCTTCTCCAGTTTTGTTTACAGCCTGTGTCTCCTGGTGTGTTTCAAGTGATTCTGTTGCCTCGGAGTAGTAATTACACGTTTCTTAACTGCACACAACAACCCAAACCAGACATGCAAAAAAAATTCTGTTTCGGGTAATTCGATGCTGTACAGACTTCATTATTCTTTCTCCAACATCAAAACATCTGATCGCGTTTTTCGAGCTGTAAGCCAAGCCATAAATCACAAAACATTAACCTGGCTGTCTTGTTACATCGACCGATGCGGAATCGGCGAAGGTAAATAAACTCTTCAGAATTCTCGGTGTCCTATCTGCAGAGAGTTAATTTAAGTTGATTCAAAATTTAAATTCTCTACTCATTTTCGATATTCTGGCTCATGATTAAGGGCCATTGGAATTCGGGAGCTGCTTTGCTTCTCGTGACCCGCTTCAAACAGCGTACGATTAATTCAGTTTCCAAAGAAAGCTTCAGCTATGTGTCTGGATTATAATTTTATTTCTATCTTTATTCCCGCTTAGTTGGACACCCGCTGATCTAAACATCCGCTCCTGGTCATTCAGTAACGAAAATTATTTCGTTAAATCTTGTGACATTTATCATTTTTATTTTCTGCTTCAGCATTTATCGAATCGAACAAATCGGTCTTGAAAGTAGCAATATAAGTGGTACGGTGTCGTTGATGTTATCGCAGGGCTCCATCATGCTGTGCCGAAGCATTCTTATCGCATTTGGCCTTTTGTTTGTTGTACGTTTGAATCAATATTTTACAAAACAAAGGAAGTTGCATTTAGCGCTTTTTAAGTTCAAGAAAAAAATTTCAAGTTCTATTGGTTATAACTTTTTAAACAAGTTAATCTTAGTGAAAAGTTTAATAAAATGTCTTTTGATTTATGTCTTTTTTTTATGAAAATAATCTTTTAACTAAAGCATTCACACTCGCCTTTTGAGTCCACTACAATTAGATTTAAGTTTTCTCGTTTCTCGCGAAATGAAAGCAATTTCGTTAAAATGCCTGTTACCACGAAGCAACATCTCTCCATTAAACGGTGAAAAACAAGAGCAGGAGATTTTATAGCAGTAGGAAGTAGGCGCGTTAAGATGTTTAACGAGGTGTTATGAACAATCGCTGTTTTATTCAAGATATATCACACGAATAATAAGAACGAATATAAATTGCATCTTTTCTAATTCATTGACCGAGGTCTATGTTGCTTTCCATGTTGCACTTGCTCAAAAGAAAAATCTCATTATTTTAGAGTATCACATTGCAGGCCTAGCCGAGATAAACCATCGTTACCACGCGATTAACTCTTCGTTGCTTTGTACGTTTGTTGAGTAAAGCATAAAAAGCGCAGCTTTCAGAAAATATTTTGCTGGCAAGTAACCGATAGATTAGCCCTAAACAGCATAGATACTTTCATTATTTTTTGTGCATGATTAAAATTGAAGATTTGACAAGTGAATTTTTTGAAGATTCTGCATTAATTTTTTTTTTGTAACATTTTTTTCAATCCTATACCCATTTTCTATTGACCAAAGAAATGTTACAGCAATCATAAAAAGTTTCGAGACATAACCATTCAAATTTAAATTGGTTACATCAGGAAAGCTCAACCAACGGAAAAATAAATAAAAACTATTGAAAACAACTTTTCGTGTTTGATAGTTTTTAACGCTTTTAACATTGTCATCATCACACCTACTTGTAGAAACTAACCAATTGGGAAAAACATTTGTTACATTTTATTACTTTTTCGTTCAAGCAGCTAATGGTTCAACACGCGAATGCCATAAGTCACGCCTTTCCAATTTTTCTGACGAAAATGTTGTAAACAAATCATCGGAGCATTAAATTACGAAGCTTTGTTTTTGTTTACTTGGTGCTTGCCTGCGAGATTTATGGTTGCACAGGATGAACAGCTCATACAGACAGTCACACAAGTAATAAGAGGTTGAGGGGAAGAAGCATAACGACTCACGTGACAAACTAATGAACTTAATTAAAAACCAGCATGTTTTCCTGCATCGCTGAGCGATTAATTTACCATAACGTTCCTGGTTCAGTCGTGGAGTGCTTTCTTCATGTTACATTTATGAACATTTAAAATGATTCTTTTCAGCTTTCTGCTTCACTTGCTTGCAATACCCACAATTTTACTCTTCACAAACCGGAACGTGTCACACTTTACGAATGAACCGCCAAGCCGGTGCCAAGCCATGTGTGGGGCCATTTAATGAGGAATGGTGTGCAGTTCGACAAGAATTTAAGCACTTCTCTAACGTGACTTGGCGCAGAGAAGAAAATGTAAAGCAATAAGTTCCCTTATCGATCAAACAAAAGCCTTGCTTGCCGAGGCTGGATGTTAAAATCACAATTTGTAAAGCTCACAGTGAAATATTAGATTTAAGTTACATCCGAAGCCAAACGGTAGAGTAGAATGGAAAAAAGCCAGAAGACCATGCTGTTCAATTCTTTTATCAGAGATTGAAAATTCATGCGTCTCGAATTGAAGCCGAGATCAAATGAGAGATGCGAGCGAATTTGTTCTGGTACATTTTATCACTTACTTTACTACTATGTTCGAAACAGATCTTACTTTTATTTTATAATTTGCTTTTCAGGGCTTTTTTAGCAAGAAAAAGCCCCTAAATGTTGTATCATTTAAATTGTCATTAGCAGATAACGAAATATACTTTAATTTTTATGTAGGGTGACGAAAAACCCTTAATGATAATTCATACCTTCTGCAGAAGAAGCTTAAAAAAATTACATTAAAATTCCTAATTTCACGTGGCTTGCAATGCTTTACAACTTGTGTGAGCCTTTCTCCGTTCAACAGCAATTTCTTTTGAGAATATGATCATTAGTCTGTGGCAAGGTGAAAATAGGAATGCAGATAAAAAATTCTATTGCGATTTAAGAGAAGGAAAATACTAATCATAAAATCATTGTTTGGTTTCGATTTGGTCGACTTTGCACGATTTATCATACGCTGCATAAAAAGACGATTAGATACCTTACTTTCCTTACTTTGCAAGCATGCATAACAACCACTTGGCGAAACTGGATCAAAATTTATCTTTAATCCCGCTTAACAGAGATGTTTGCATCAAGCATATCGCTCGTACATTGCATAGTTGTAAATCTGAGACGGTAAGAAAATAAATCATGTGTCAGTTTGTGGCCTGAGATAAGCATTTGTGAAAATTACATCGACTTTATCGAAAAATAATAAGATTTATTGGAAAGTCCGTGAAATAAAATATGTAAATATAGCTTAACATTCAAGCTAGTATGCCTTAATTCACATCGGCGCTATGTCGTTTTAGAATGCAAGTAAAGTGTTTCAAAGGAAAAAAACAACGTTCAACCGGTAAAACTTCTCAAAATTATTTTTTGATTATTGCTGTTTTTGATCCGCTTTTTCTTAAAAGACTAGCATTCCTGTTAAATTGGTCGCTTCCATATTACGCAAAAAATAATGATCCGACGGCCATAATATTTATAAACCAGACGATTCATCGAGAATTTCTTGCCAATACACCGAGCGATAAGCAAAATACTTCTTTAGCGCTAAAACAAGCTGGTGTTTTGCATAAAACATGCAGACAGGCACCAATTTGACGCATGAAACAGATTTAATTTAGCAGTTAACAGAATCTTCTAATGCAAATTAGAATAAAGAAATACGGTAGCAATCCGACTCCTTTCGATTCTTAATAATTTTCGAAAAACGAAGGTGTAATTTATGGGTTCAGCAGTCTTTTTGATGCAATAAACTCAGCAAAGTTGTATTTGCAAACAGTTTTCAATTTGATTTCAATCACAAACTGTACAAATTTAGTAGTTTTGTCAGTTTTAAGTGATATTGCGAAAGAAAACGACGAAGTTAAGGAATACTTCGCCTATTATCCGCACGTTAAGTAAATTAACTCTTTATTTTTTTGCTGTTGTTGTACCGCTGGCAATTTAAAATTTATGGATCTTTCTTTCAAATTTAATGCCTCGATATTTTTTATAGCAGAGAAAACTTTTGCACGAAAGAGAATTAAGTAAATCGTTGCAACTTACTTCCTTCAGGCTATTTAAAATCGAATTAAAGGCACAACATGCACAATTCTCTACAATATTACAATTTTTGTGGTTGGCTTCCGAAGAAGATGAAGAAGAAGTTCATGGAAGGAAGCTGACAACCTTTGGCACAAATCAATTCTAAATTTTGTTTTTCCATCTTTTGAAATTATTTTGTGTGGCCAAGGCTAAATTTTTCATCACTAAAATTCATCAGCTTCCTTGTCTGGCGCCAGGAATGGCTAAAAGTTTAGCGCAGACTATGCAAAACGCATAAGCTTCAAGTGAGCGTTGAAAATGCTGATTGAATTCTGTAACAAGAAAGTCATGAACATCATTTGAAACTAAGCTGCTATGCAATTACCAAGGCACAAAGTTGACCTCACGCCACTTGCAAACTGCCCTAATAAATTGAATGTTTAGCTAATAATTCATTTAAATAAAATCGATAACAGAATGTTTAAATTTGCCAATTTGCGACTTATTTTTGATCACGCTGCGGTAGCGCTTGATTAGAAGGCGAATCAAATGTAACAAAAACTCAGAGTGTCATTTGGAAACGACTCGACAATTGCTTGTGGGATTAACGATTTGAGTAAAAAATTCAGTTTTATATTTTGTTGGTGATTAAATCAAATGTACAAATTGTGAAATCTATTTTCTTTATCGCGTAAACCGTTTCTGATGATGAAAACACCAATTCTGAAATGGACAAATAAAGCACAAAGCGATTGACTGATTTGATTTTTTGTTCAACCTTAATTTGTTTGAGGGATCATGGCTATTAATCTAGAATTTGTTTTTAAGGATTGTTAAACGTGTGGTTCTAATTGTAATCAATATTTTTTGAAAAACTGTATTGGTACAGTGTGCTACTTTCAGTTTTAGAACTAAAAGGACCTTGACATGAAAGAGAAGGAAATAGTTACAAGGTGAAGTTGAGAACCCTATTTAAAAGACGATCAAAGATACAAAAGGAAAAAGGGAACATAACCGAAACAGGTAAAAGATCACTATGGGGCTTATTACTGGTTAAAAGGAAGTGAAGAAATGAATTAACTTTCAAAAGTCATATGATTAAACTGCAATGCCGTTCTTAAAATGTTGTCCTGTGGCTGCATGGTTGATGCATTGTTTTTGAAAATCTCTTTTATCAACACATTCATTCAATAAATGTAATTTTGGTTCATCTAATTAAGACGTTACCATTTGCATGTATATGACTTCAAATTTTGGAAAACAGTTTAGGAAGTAGAGTTCAGTTTGATAATTTCTCTATTTTCTAACAAATACTCCATTCGATTTTAACAATAAAGAAGTTTCAAATACTTTAATGCTGCAAGCACATGCGAATGCTTTCCATATCTTAACACCAGTAAAATCGAAAATCGTTAAATGAAGCAGCAAACCAGTTATGCAACTGCACTTGCCCTAAAACTCAATACAGCATAATAAAGGTGCAATATTAAGAATTAATATATTGATAAGCGTTTCTTTGCTAGCAACGCGAGAAACTTAATGCATTGCAGCAACAGATGTTAATGCAATTTATTGGTAATGCGGGCAAAAGCTGCAATTTATTTTTTTGCACCTTTTGTGAATTGTGAGGAAGGTACAATATCGAAAAATGCTTCTTACTCTCTCCAACTCGCGCTGTTTAATTATTGCTTTTAATAACACAGCTTTAAAAATTTAGGAAACTATTTGCATTGAAATGGTGGATCTTTTTAATGCAGTTATACAGCACAAGATCTTTTTAAACTTTACGAAGAACTTCATTTAGTTTTTTTTTCAATAAATTTCGAGAATTAAAATATTTATTTGGTGATGAAGCATTTTTAAGAATTTTTTAATAGTCTTTTAATATAGTCGATCGTATTAATTGTCATAATTTATTCCAAAGAAACAAGTTTATTAAAAAAATCAACGTATTTAATTTTTATGACTTTTTGATAGCTTTATGAGAAAGAATTTGATACGGAGGATCATAAAACACATAATGCTTGAAAAAATTCTTAATACGACTAGATCACGTTGGCTTATTTATCTAGAAAGTCACTTCAGACAAAAAATTCTAAGAACATTTTGTTCGATTGTCAATCTAAATGTGTTTCAATTTCTATTTTGTTACTGATGCGATGATATAATATAATAATAATAATAATAATAATCAATCGATGAATAAGAACTGCTTTTGGACTAGTTTTGGTTAGAAAATATTCAAAACATTGAAAGTGGAAGAAAATTTCCAAAGATTTCCTGAAATCCCGCAGCTAATCTTGTTTGTAATGGCAAATCACGCATACAACTTTTGTTTCTGCTTTTTAATGCCATAAAATGTTAGAATATAACAAATAAATATGAGCATAACATGAAATAGTAATGTCATGTTTTAAGCTCAATGCTAGTGGAACGTGGTCATGTTAAAGCATACATCCCAACAAAACACAAAGCGTTGGACACGGTGCGTATTTAAAGTAAGTATCATTACCACACCAAAACAAGTCTTTTTCAAGCGCAAGCGTGGCTTCGAACTTTATGCGGTTCAGTTAATATCTGATTTATTGTATACCAGAAATTTTGTTTTCTTGTCATTCGATCCACTTGATTTTTCTTTAGTCGTTTCGCTTTTTCTCGTGCTGTTGTTCCGAGAAAACGGCTTAAACATGATCTGAATTTATTTGCGTGACCGATACTCGAACAGGGCAAAACAAATGGTGTCAAATGGATTGTTTCAATTTCAAGTTTCTTTTGAATTTCTTTCTCCTTCACTCTCTTGGCTTGGCTAATGAATGAAATATTTCTCGTGCCAGATTATAGTCAGAATTTTACGCCAAGCTCTTCTACCGTTGCTATTAGTTTTACCATTTTGATTTGTTGTTTCGCTGAAATTCTTAATTGTTGATATTTCGTGGGCTGTTCCACGAGTCTTTTTTTCATCACGAAAAACAAATAAATTAATAAATCATTTTATTCTGTCCTTATGTCATTCTCGAGGCTTTGCAATTTGTAGTTGATTGGGGGTAGCTCGAGTGATTGCAAATAAATTGTTTTTTTTTTCTATTTGTTTCTAGTTGTTGACGAATTTATGTGATCTTGCTGAATACAAACAGATTTGTCAACTTTATTGATAAAAAGTGGTGTTTCACCTTGAAATTATTGTAACGTTGCAGTTTATTTTAACAAATAATTCACTTTTAATTTATTAACTGGTGATACTTAAAGAAGAAGTTTCGATTTCAAGAAACATAAAAAATTTCATTTGAACACTAAGTGCAATTAAGATTATCCCTCGGATTCTAGAGGAAATTAAAAATAACAACTGAGAATTGGGTACATTAATTTTGCCATCTCCATCGTTACTCCTAATCTTTGCAGCGCTGTCTATAAGTGTCATTGATAAAAGCACCTCCATTAACTCTCACTAAGTGAACATTATTGCAAACGTTTTCGCTCCAGATCGGATTTGCTGGAACTGGAAATGTTATTTGAAGAGAAAAATGTTTTTTAATCAATTCAGAGCGGTCAATTTAACTGGACGTTGCTGAAAGTACATTAACGATAATAAATTTAATTACTTTAAAGTAAAAACATGTTCTTTACTAGCTTTATATGCATACACCTTTCGCGTTAAAGAAATAATAAAATTAAACGCTGAAGAGTTTTAAGCAATGAAGCATTCCGATAAATATTTTTTGTTCCCTTCTTAACTTTCGAAAGGCATTCACCTGTAAGAAATTTATTGATGGACTTTTATATTTTTATAGTGCCATTACGTATCCCTTTTGATATCCTTTCTGGAAATGAAACAAAAACAGGATAACGCTCGATGGCACCTGCTTTGTTAATTGTATCGAAAGAAGCAACTGGGGATCGTGAATGGGCAAAGATGCTTCACTGTCAGTCGTGCTGGATTATTATCAATTTCTTCATTAATATTGTAAATATGAGAAGAAAGAGTTTCAAGAATAAGTAGCGCTGGATAGTCAAACATCTTTATTGAAGGGATGACTAAGCAAATTTCTAAGGTTCTTATTCAATTCCAGTTTTTTTCAATAAAATAACATCTCAATTCAACAAATGGCTTCTTAAAATTTGACCCGACATGTGTGAGGTGACAGAATGAAAATTCTTTTTGCCTAGTTTCTGTAATTGACTTAATAAGAGGTCCCGATCTCATTCAATCGAAAAACCGGGAAAAGTGCAGTATGTTCAGATTTCATCTGTCATTGAACAAGAAGATAGTGCCCTTTGAACTCACGTGAACTAAAAAATCGGTTTCTTGGTCTTCAAGATTATAGTTCCTGTAGAATAGCTGCAATTGAGATCTTGGCAAAGCAGGAATAGTTCGAGTAGATACACTTCGTGGGGTAACGCGCTTGATACTTTTGATATGAGCGTTAAAAAGTCTTTAGCAGCAATGACAAACCACGGGAACTTAAGCTTTTGACAAGTGAGTTCATCTTTCTAAAACATACAAAACAACGCTGCAGTTGACTTTGCAAGAACTCAAATTTACACCAAGTCACTATTTTACAGACAATATTGTTTGATAACTTCTATGCGATTCTGTTTCCATGGAAAAGTTATAAATTCAAGCTAATTATGTTTCCATTACAGAACTTTTAACATAATTTTGTGTTTAATGAAGCAAAGGTTACAACAAAACTTCGGGAATGAAAAAACTAAAAAATTGTAGAACTGATTGATCAAAATGTACACGTTCATACAGATTTCGTATATAAATCTTAAATCAACATTTTGAAATTAAAAATGGCAACACTTTAGGTAAACATTGTTACACTACAACTGCGTATCTGATACCATGTTCCATAGCAAAGAAACATTTTTATAGCGATGAGAAAACTGAAAGTTTTATTACATCGACATGGTGAGACGGATCAATGCGCAATCCATGGTCCGGCTAATAAACAGACAGAACCTGCAAAGAATTTTGAGTCACACAATAATGCTGTCTCAATATTGTGCCAATTTATATAATTAATAACTGCAAGATAATTGGTTCTGGCAATGTTCGATGATGTCGGCGGTGTGTTGCTCTGGTCGTGTCATGATGATTGAAAAGAAATATTTGATGGCAATAAAAAAAATTCTTTGCGTTTGCGAGCATTGCAGTCTTTCTTTCCACTAATAAATCACAACTCAGAGGTCATTACATTCAATACAGTTTGTTTGTTGGAAAATTTCTGCGCTAGTATTTTTTTAATTGTAAGTAGCAAAGTTTCATGCTTTTGATTAATATTTATGATTTTTCGTTTGATTTTTGCACAAATTTGCAGATTAATTCGAGCTTTTAATTGAATTTAATTAATTTTTCTTGATCAAAAAAGCAACGTTGAGATTTTAATGGCATGTAAATAGAGTGTAAAATTATGTTAAGTATTGAGTGTTGAATTTATTTGAAAGCGGTGTTTATCTAGTTTGACTAGAAATTTAACGCGACGCATTTATAAACGCATGTGAAGAAGTTAAAAATTTCAAAAAGACATTCAATGAGAAACGTTTTACGGTCGGTATGGAATTACTTGTTGGGTATTTAATGAAGAAGCAACGCAAGTCAGTGCCTTCAAAAGCAGTGTTTTACTCAAGTTTTGACGATCAACTCAACAACATTAAACTCTGAAGTTTGTGTTTGAAGAACTTCGAAGTTGTTTTAAGTGATTCATAAATCATCACCCCTTGTAAGTTTCTTTGGTTCGAGTTCGCGATTTTATTATGTCATAATTAATAACTCCATTCAGATTTTTATATTTCCGCTGCAGATCACGTCGTTTGGGATGCTTAAAATGGAACATTGTATCGATCTCGTTGTTTTTTATTTTATTTTAATTGTTAACATTCTACTGTGTGCAAAACGAAACTTCAAACTGTTTTATTTGCTGAAAGCACACTCGACTCCTAGAAAAATTAATTTAAATGAGATAAATTCAACTTCAAAAAAGGAGTTTAACATCCCTCTAAATGCAGCCTTTGCTAAAAAGAAATGAAGCAGTTAAATTTAATTTTCAAGAAATTTGCATACACAACATGTGTCGACCATAAACAGCATCTCTCCTGCCAGTAGAATACCTAAGCAAACCGTAAATATATATCGAAAAGCAACAATAAAAACACTTGCGGCAGCCAATGTGGCCATAATACACTTAATCTGTAACATATGGGTTTTGCCTATGGAAATAGTGCAATTTTTTCATAAAGTTTCTCTAACGGTGGCACGATCCAGGTGTAAATTGATGGAAAGTGGTAAATTGATAATAAGCCACACCGTTTAAGAATTATGTTGCAAAAAGATTTCTTCAACTAAGCAACTTTGTTTACTAGCATACGGAATAGCATGAGTTATAAATCAATAAAACATGAGGCAACGAGCACAATAAAGTTCCAGTGAAACATTCTCCAAACCGTAAATCTTGATATCGATGTCTATTGAAGCGCTCCTTTCCTCATAATGCACCTGTTATAGAAAATTGTTGCTTGAGTTTTGTTACCTGATCTCTGAGTATCAAATCGATTGTGCATTTCGATCCCTTTTTTCAGACGATGTATTTTTTATCTCAAACAGCATTTTACTCTCAATTTATTATTTCTCCATGAAAGAGTTTAATCGCTAAAGCTGATTTCCAAAGTGAAGAAAGATATTTAATATCCGAAGATATTTAAACTGATTCCACGATTGATGAAACACAAAGTTAATGTTACTTAAGTATAATTGATATTTCTGAAAACGTCCGATTTTGCTTCATTGAACAGTGATCTGATTTTATCTCTGAGAAGGGGATAATTTCTTTTGTAAGGATTCTCCAAAGATCTTGCACCGAAACGCAGTTAGCAGTGTTCTTTTCAACGTTAAGAAAGTTTTTGTGACTTTTCTGATCGGTTTTTTCTCATGGTGCGCGAAGACTTAATATTAAAATTGTGAAACTACTTTATTGACATTTTTGAAACCACGAATTCGTTGCGATATCCAAGATTGAAGAATATTTAAACATTAGAGACAGCTTGTTTACTCTGAAAGGAAATTTTATGAATAGCAATCTGGACTGCTGGAAAAGCTTGTATTCACTGATGCAGATTTAATTAAATCGTTAATGTTATGTTTACTCCCTGGCAGATCATGCCGCTTGTGCACTTGATCTGTTAAGATATTCATTCAATATGAAAGAAACCAAAAACAGACAACAACAAGATCTTCGAGCATAATACTTTAATGTCAATCTCCATTCATCTTGTGATCTGTTAATGTCAGTTAAAGCTCCATTAAAAAACCTTCGAAGAACAACAGCGAAAAAATCAACCGAGACACGTTATCGAGGAATACATCTCGCATGCATATATTACTTGAATGTTTCATTTGCTTCCAGTTTTCTTCACTGCGACTTCACTATACAACAAAGAAAATCTTTTGTCAGAACTTACCTGTTACTCCATATGAGACTTTGATTTTGTGGCACGCTGCCGGCGTTCAGTAGAAGCCTTCGGTTGATCGGAGCGACTCGATGTATATTTTTGAATTATTCTGTGAACCATCGTCAGCGTGTAAGCCTTCGTCAAGACTTTTTCGTTGTTTCATTCTCCTTTCATTTGCTCTGTAAAAATCATTCTCATCATACTGGAATGAATGAAGTCTTAATTGCCTATAAAATTTATATTTAAATAGAGATAGCCACGGCTTTGGAATGCCTTTTTCAATCTCGTACGCTATGCGAGGGTACAAAAGAAAAAAACAAGAAGCAATTTCTTCAAAAATTTATCTTCGAAGGCTCTCCGATTTTTGGAGTCCGAGATGACATACAGTGGCGTCAACATCAGATGATAAATTAATGCTTCCATAATAGCAAGAATGACTGATGATCGCTGATGAAGGAATTCTGCTGCTTAAAATTGGAGTTTAGAACAGAAGCTTTAGACAAGGAGACCAAACAGAAAAAACCTCCTTGACAATGGAAAACCGAAAGTGAATAAGTTTTATTCAATAAATTCAACAATAGCCAGAATACTGTTCGTAGAACCGTTACTTTTTAGTCACATACTTGTTATCCCGCTTTTTGCTGAGCTGAAACAAGAAAACTTGATGATCAAATAAATCGTCCGAGCGAAATCAGCAAAAAATTTGATCTTTCTTGACAATTTCCGTTGCAAAGAGAATTTCTTGAATTAATATTAAAACAGGTTCGTTTAACCTGCAAGGGAATAATGTGTGGATAATACTAAGATGGACCTGATGAGACGAAAGTAAATGAAGGAAAAAAATAACTTTCCTTATAAATTCATCGAAAAAAATCACCAAAAAATTCGGACTTGACGGAATTTGATCCTGGACAAGGAAAAAAAAGTTGTCGATCAATGAATCATAAGTTTTAAAGTCTATAATTCAAGAAATTTGCTGTTAATGTCTGTGTAAGTCAAGAAAATATTAAACTGAGTCAAAAAAAGGTGTGAAAATTATATTTTAGTGAAAATCGACTTATAATTTTTATTTAAGTGGACTTTTTGTATTTACATAAGATTCAGACGTTACAAAAGATTGTGAAAAATTGAAAAAATCGTCCAAAATATTAATGTGATGCGCCTGATCAATCTTTTTTTAAAACTATATAAATTAATTACAAATTAATTGATTACAGATCCAATAAATCAGATGAAAATTGTGAATTAAATTAGCGACAAACATCCTGGTAAAGTTTTGGCTTGATAGTGCGTTTTATAGATTATTCGAGTGAATTTGTACTTTTGTTAGTGTGCTGCAATCGGAAGACTGAGGATCTTGTTGCTGAACTTCTTGTGGCGAATGGTCACAGCTGCTTCAACCTCTTCCTCGTCGACAGAGATCGGTTCTTCTTCACATTTCCGGCAAATTCCGTCTTTGATATCTGCGGACGCAGTCAGGAAATCTTTTCCACAGCGCACACACTGCTCCTGAGGTTCATCTTCGTGGGTTTTCAAGTGTGCCCTCAAATTACAAGCCAATGCAAATTTCTTTCCACACAATTCACAACCATGCGGTTTATCGCCTGCATTAGAAAGAAAGAATTCGTTAGTAAAAGAACTCTACTTTTATTTAATTTTGTCTCTCATGTTGCTATTTTTGGCACGTTCAAGTTGGCTTCGAGAAAACTCGTCGCTAAATCTTGCCAACTCGAGAATCTTACTCGAGCGTGTCTGATAAAGTCGCAGTGGACTTTTATGCAAATTATTTTATGTGACTTCGGATTCAAGGAGTGCTTAATAAAGTTGTACCGTGCCTTTGTTCTCCTCGCTTGACTCTTTATCTTCGCTTAATTATTTTATTGGGGTCTTAAACTTTGGGACTTTAATTGAATACGATTGTTCTCTCTTTTCCATTTTGCCTCGATATCGGCGGATTTTGTATTCTTTTGAAAGGTTTTTATTGGCTCAGTTGCAAAGATATGTGAAAACACTATTGCGATAGCTATTCAAATGGTGCTTGTTTGTCATATCACCAAATGTTGCTGGGGTCATGAGAAACTTAATGACTGTTGTGCAACTCTGAGTTTCATTCGTGAAAAGTTTAAATTGAAACTCTTTTTTCTTAAACCAGAAGCCAGACACGATTAATCTGTCTAACAGCATGGATTCCCGCCATTGCTCTGATTAATAATTTATTTGTTTAAGGTTTTCGACTCGTTACGCTTTTGGGCTCTTCTGACGATCGCCTTGAAGGAGAATTATTCGGTTACATTTAAATTCGGTAGCCTGGCTAATGAATCAAAACGCAAGAGACTTTCCAGTCAATCTGTTCTCAAATCTTCTACACGTTTTAAAACTCAACTATCTTCGTTGAAGTATTGGTTCAAAATATTCTAGAAAATATCACTGCCTTGCAACATTTTAACACAGAATATCTTTCAACAACAAATTCGACTCGAAAGTCATCAATTTCTGCAGGCTGAGAGGTTTATTAAGCGAATGTATCGATAAATTATTGCTTTTGGCATTCATCAGTAAATTCTGGACAGATAGATTGGAGCGAGAAAGGAAGTTCTAAGAGAATGAACGAAAATTAAAGACACACACAGTAGCCGGCAGCTCTGATTAAACCTAAATTTTGTCTTCTCTTCAACTTCATTCGCTGTTTCAGGAATGTATAATTTTAAGCCCCGAAAACTATATCATACATGCTCGGGATCCATATGATTCAACAAAGATTATTCTCGAAAGGAAGCTCAATAATTGGTTTTGAAAATATTTGAGAAATTATCGAAATTATATCCAGACAGGGAAGAATTATTCACAAATTAATTTAAGACACGAGCTTTATGAGCGTGTAAGGCACACTTTGATTGCGACCAGACTCACAGTTTTAAGCGCAAGAATAATCTCATTTCTATTTGTTTTCTATAGAAATTTGTTGAGAATTATTTACGCTTAGAATTATGAAGTTTCATAATGTGGAGCCCCACTAAGCGCCGCTTCTTTCTTCTGCCTAAAACAGTAGGCTCTTGGCCTTACATTGTGATCGACAATAAATTTGAATCTCTCTCAAGAATTATGAACATCACGAACCGATTTGTTGCTACTGTGTATGGTCTGACCATCGAAAAGCGCTTAAATCGATTTTTTTATGGATTTTCAATTATGATTATTAATTCTCCCCATTTTGCTTGATTTTTTTGAATGAAAATCATCACGTCGAAGGCAGAAAGATGAAAAATTCATGTTGTTAAAAATTGTATTTTTAAATTAAAAAGCATCGAAAGATTGCAATCAGAATTTTTCTCTCCCCGAAAAATATTCATGATCTCAGTTTCAATTTAAGGTTTTCGGCTGCAGTAGTGAGAAGACTGGAGACGGCGCAATAAATTACGTTGCTACTGATTCGTTATGGCGATGCACATTTCTTATATCAAAAATTTAATTAACTTCGGGATGCAAAACGATGGTGGGTACTTACCGGTATGTAAGAAGAGATGGTTCTTGAGGTTTGTCTGTTTGCTGAAACCTCGCGAGCAAATTTGACATTTAAAAGGCCACGAACCGCTGTGAACATACATGTGAGAACGCAGATCGCCGGGCGTTGGGAATGACTTCGAGCAAAGGCTGCATTTGTGTGGTTTTTCCTGTTGGCAAAGAGTCATGTTAAAGATCAGAATCAGTTGGAACATCACATGGAAAATGTTGTTCGTTATCATGCAACGTTTTGAGGAACTTTTTTTTCAAACATATCCATATTGATCTCACTTATGTGCCAGCAAGTCGCTCTCCATGCGACTCGAACGAGGAACACGACAAAGTCATGTAAGAATGCGTTTCGAAACACAAATTAAATGGCATCAAGCAAGATTATTTACGGCATGAGTTGAACAAAATCTTCAAAATACACACGAGAGGAATATCTGAAGCATATATCCGAAGCAGGATGGTAAATCACGCTTTTAAATATTCATAGATTTTGTTCAGTTTTTGTTTCCGAAATTTGTGTCAGATTAAAATAGGAATGGCCTTATTAGTACCAAGTCCAATTTTTTTCCTGCATTAATTTCTGAGTCATTTAAAGTTAAATTCGAATTTGCTTACCTTAACATGAGTCATTCGGTGGTAGTAGAGATTGGAACTGGCTGTGAAGCGTTTACCACAAACAGGACATTCTGTGCGGATAAAAAGTCATCGTTAGAAAATTAATGAAATTTTATTGAGTTTAAAAACACTTACCGTGTGGTTTTTCACCGGCTGAGAAAATAAAATGATTGAAAATTAAATAAAAATATTAATTATTTTCAATTTCTATACTCACTGTGTATGCGACGATGAGTGTTTAATGAGCTTGATGTGCTGAAGCCCTTTCCACACACGTTGCAGACATGCGGCTTTTCACCTGTGACAAAGATTGATTAATTCTTGTTCATCACGTAAAATGATTTCAAAAGCGCGTAATTTATCAAGTGAACTTCTGCAACCCTTGAATCGATCAATAACAATAAATGAAACTTACCAGTATGAGTTCGCATGTGACGTTTTAGAAGACTGGGTCGGTCGAAAGCTTTGCCACAGACTTCACACGGTAAGAGATTTCTTTCGCCTCGTGAAGCTCGTTGTTTCGGTGGAGCCACTATTGTTGTGTCCATCAAATCGCCTGAGCTGCTGTTGCCTGACGACGTGTATGAATCACCAGAAATCGACTTTCGTTCATCCTCTGTGTTTGTTGGTGATGAAATTGGCGGAATTATATCAGCCACGAGTGACATTGACAGATCCAATGGAGAATCTGGTTAGGAAAATCGTGATTCATTAGAATTTGAGCCGCAAAAGTTGTCAAACATGCACTGGAGAAAGTGCTGATGATGTGCTTAGAGCCATTAAATCGATTAACGTGAGCGAGAAAAGGCAAGAATTTCTCGAAATTTCTGAAGATTTAAAATGGAGAAAAAAATCCGCAATAAAAAGTCGCGAGTGCTTCAAAGATTTATTGGATCCGCTCTCGACGTTTGATGTTATAGGAAGTGAGATTGGCGGCAAACAACTCCAACAACGGTTAATTACCTTCTAAAATCGAGTCCATAGTGCGCCTGTAAAACGAATGTTTCATTCGTCCCATAAACAGTTCCTCGGGTCTCTCCGGCAAATAAAATACGATCAGTTCATGGTGCATTGGAATCGGCTTCACCACTTCATAAATCACTTCTCCGCTGATTTTCGTGCAAACAACGTTGACCTGGGGTCCATACGTGGCAGTGACTTTCAGGAATCTCACCCAATTGCAGTTTCTGACTTTGCGACCATCGAGTGCGTAGGTGATTTCGTCGTAAAGACCGAATCGATGTCGAATCTGAAAAACAAAGAGGGTTTTGTTAAACGGTGTTTTTTTTGCGGTTTGACGAATTTTTCCCGCTCCAGACCATCTGCACGAGCGTTCAACTTGAAAACTACGTGTTCAAAAATTTCCGAAGACTTTTTAAAGTCAATAATGCACCTTTTATAAATTCAACGCAATTTTAGTCGTTGGTGAACACTTGCCATACGTCTGCTTCTTGAATGAAACGGCAATTTTTTCACCGCTTAACGAATTGGCATAAGGAGGATCGAAGAAAGAAAGAAAAATGTAAGCGGGAAGAAGTTGAGTCTTTTCAGAATTTTGTTCGAAAATAAAACATTTGAGAACATCAAAACTGAACCATCATCAACTTCTGCTGGTCTCCTTGATTATGTTTCTTTCTTCTTCGGGTCAAAAGCACCTCATGATTAAATGTAACGTCATATTGTGCAACTGAATGCAGGTTCTTTTTCCTGTTTTTCTTCGTAACGAAGCGTCGTGTAAATTACTGACATCCCAAAGTCATTAACGATCGAAAGAAGGAAACTCGACTAGTGGCTCATAAATCAGGCACCATCGAAGAATCTTGAGACGGTGAGAAATTTCCTTAAAAATTTTGACAGGTGCGCTACTTCTACTTTTGTCATCAATTGAAGATCAACTTCCTTTTAATGAAACCTCGTGCTTCTCAGGTAGCCGTTTTTGGACGGCAATTGAATAACAATTAATTGTCGCATAACGAGATCGCGATGAGAAAACTTGCTATAAGCTTGTTTGCAGTTCATTTACTCTTT